>JALPQI010001671.1:0-126535 GCA_025490895.1 Thaumatotibia leucotreta
TGATTTTTAAATATTATAAATCATTGATTTATAATATTTATATTAGATAGTTATTCAACTATATATAGCGCGTTTTCGACCGGAGGCACCGGTTGACCTAAAGTGATGCTCTTACCCCGCGCTCTCCGTCGTCTATTTCGAAAACGGTTCAACGTATAAAAAATGTTTTTATGCAAAAGTTGTAGAGAATTTTGTATTCTACAATATTGTCATACATATAAAGAGTAAAAAACCCATAGGAAAAGAAATATGTACAAAAAAAAGCGCAAAAAGACGATTTTTGTGACCTTTTGACCTTGAAATTTAATAGTTGCGTACACCCTACCATATGTAGGTTTTGAGACAACTTTAAGGGTGTCAATATAGAACTATTTACAAAGTTACAGCTGGGTATCTCGAATTCCGAGATTCTTACCAAATTTCAGCTAAAATGACTGGCCTAATAGGGATTATGACTGTTAGTTAATAGTACATTGGGCATCAAGGGAGGTAAGTACGGAATTACCAACGAGAGTTTTAGAAGCCCGACGCCGTTAAGCGGAGGGCTTTTATGACTAGAGTTAGTATTCCGCTTACCGACCGTGATGCATACAATGTTTTACATCACACTTGCCGACAAAAAATAAGTTTTAAGACATAATATTATTAAATGACCTACAGACATTACTATTACTCCCTAGGGAATTTCACTTTTCTATTACTCCCGCTACGCACGCAAGCAATGGCGCGCTTAGACAGCAAGTGTGATGAAAAACTAAATGTCCCAAGATATTGATTTATTCATAAACACTAACCGTAGGCAGTGGCTTAGGCGGCTGAGCGGGCGCGGGAGCGGGCGCGGAGGCGGGCGCGGGCGCGGGCGCGGGCGGCGGCGTCGGCTCCGTCAGGTCGGGCTCCAGCGCGCCGAACTGCACGTCCAGGAACATGGCGCCGCCTTCTCCGCCGGGCATCTCCACCGCTGACGATGGAATCTGTACAAACACTAACCGTAGGCAGTGGCTTAGGCGGCTGAGCGGGCGCGGGAGCGGGCGCAGAGGCGGGCGCGGGCGCGGGCGCGGGCGGCGGCGTCGGCTCCGTCAGGTCGGGCTCCAGCGCGCCGAACTGCACGTCCAGGAACATGGCGCCGCCTTCTCCGCCGGGCATCTCCACCGCTGACGATGGAATCTGTACAAACACTAACCGTAGGCAGTGGCTTAGGCGGCTGAGCGGGCGCGGGAGCGGGCGCAGAGGCGGGCGCGGGCGCGGGCGCGGGCGGCGGCGTCGGCTCCGTCAGGTCGGGCTCCAGCGCGCCGAACTGCACGTCCAGGAACATGGCGCCGCCTTCTCCGCCGGGCATCTCCACCGCTGACGATGGAATCTGTACAAACACTAACCGTAGGCAGTGGCTTAGGCGGCTGAGCGGGCGCGGGAGCGGGCGCAGAGGCGGCGCGGGCGCGGGCGCGGGCGCGGCGGCGCTCGGCTCCGTCAGGTCGGGCTCCAGCGCGCCGAACTGCACGTCCAGGAACATGGCGCCGCCTTCTCCGCCGGGCATCTCCACCGCTGATGATGGAATCTACACAAAACAGTGTCTTATAATTGAGGAGTGTCTTTTCAAAAGGGCTTATTTCCACTTGTAACTTTTTTTGGGAAATTGAGAAAAACATTAATTCTCGGTTTTCATTTCGATATTTTTTCTGTGTTTTTGATATAGTCCTTTAGTGAGTTGATATAAATGTTATGCCACTAAATATATTGCCTTATCAACTTAATTATTAAGTTAATATACCATACATTTTCAGAATTAAGCCCTTTTGATGCGAAACTTTTAGAATTAAGCCGTTTTGTTGTGGACTTGTGAGATTATCCAATAATACACAAGCTGTTTTTCAAGGAAATTTTACAAATCCTTCATTTCTACAAAAAGTACGTAATAATAAGTTATCATAATAAAATATACAATTCTAAAAGCTCGTATCATTTTCTTAGTATAAGGGAGAAATAGGCCCTTTTGATACGGACTTTGATATTTTAAAATTTTGGAGGACAAGAAGAGGCTTATTAGAACTTGAAATTCAAAACATACATGTATTTCTCTACTTTTAGCAAAACTACATTCATAGTTAAAAAAAGGTTGAAAGTGAAAATAAGCCCTTTTGAAAAGACACTCCTCAATTAGACCCCGGATTGTTGTCGCGGTGACGTCACAATAGGGTGATTTGGGGAGTAAATGGAACGGTAGAACAAAATGATACATAAATTATAAGATAAGATAATATAAGAAATTACATATTTGTGTAAATGCATACGAGATTGTACTTATTATTTTATGGTATAAATAAAGCAAACAGTTTATATCTAAGGTCAAACTTTATACAGGTTTATATAGTTTGCTTACATTGATAAAATTAAGTCCAATATTTATGTACAGTCACCACATGGGAATGTTGAGCCACTTGGCAATGGATGCAATTTGGTCGTGTAATATTATGGGTTCGGTATTTTTCGTTAGTAGGCACGATCGCGACATGACCGATGTTCCCCGATGTCATATATATATGTCAGTCAAATACGAATCATTGTTGCGTCAAAATTTCAGTGTGTCAAGTTGAAATAATAAAAATTTCCTCGTCTACGAGAATTAAGGATTAGTCATCGACCATTATTAGACGCTAGATGTCGTTGTTCCTAGAGGAAACTGGATAACGACAGTTCTACATAGATTTGTTTAAAACCGTTTAGTAATTTATTCGTATTTGCTTCAAATCGGAAGCCATGATTTATCTGATATTAATAGGCGAGGTACTTTTTCCATTCATATTAAATTTATATAAATAGGCATGTTATCGAGCAATTTTAAATAATTTTTTTCATTGACAGAGACAAATACTATTGCTGTCTTTATTATCATTCGATACAGCTCAGGTTGACGTTAGTTGAAAATTTATGTAATGTAACCTTTGTAGAAATATGGTAGGTAACCTTTGACAATCTACCCATAATCCTATAATCTGTCAGTAGCCATAAAAATGTATAATAGAAACTTGATAGTTTCTGACTGAAATTCTAACTTTGAAAAAATACCTGTCAGTGACAGCCGTTAAAAGGAAAGTGAACGAAACTACCATCAGGGCTCTGAAGTTAGATTGACGTCTCCAGGTCTAAAGCGGATGTTATAACGTAACTATAGTAACGTCAGCTTCCGGAAAAATAGCGAACAATCATTGGTTAAACATTTTTGTTATTACGTAACCATGCTAATGTCACCTTCTGAAGAATACGCAGTAGCAACGACCGCCCCATTGGTCAGCAGAGTTCGGCCGAAGTCGTGATACCAGCCTCATAAGAGTTCGGAACCCGATTTGTATTATTCGACAAGTTGCAAACAGTGGCAAGTGGCTCAACAATCCCGTGTGGTGACTGTACGTTCCATTTACTGAACAGTTGAACGAAATTATTATTCGACCGGTCTGTTTTTTGTCGAAAACTAGTAAACTTAATATAAAAATAAATAATACAAATAAATTCAGTGGAATTTTTTTATTATGAATTTATTCATATTTATTCGTTTACGTACCTATAGTAAATAAAATTGTTTTCTTTGGTGAAACTAATATAATTTTTTATCTTATCTTATAATTTATGTATCATTTTGTTCTACCGTTCCATTTACTCCACAAATCACCCTATTGTGACGTCACCGCGACAACAATCCGGGGTCTACTTATACTTATAATTCATATTATATACAGAGTGGAAATTATATTTGGATCAGTGAGGGTAGCTACTTTAGATCTGATAGCTGCCCTCGCTGACCCAAAAATAATTTCATTTCCTGCATATTGCCGTGTGGTGAGATCAGTAACAATACATTTTCCCTAACTCTTCCCGTGGGTGGCGTAAGAGATTTAAGTGTCACTGACCATTTATTTATCGAAGATTGATGATGGGCAGCAGCATCATGTCATGAATCATAGTGGATACACTACTGCGATCACCACCCCGCTTGGCCAGCGTCGCGATCATTTATGATCATTTTCACTTTTTAGCGTGAAGTTAAAAAACCTTAATTTCAGTCAGCTTTGTAACGACAATTATGAACCTTATAAATGGCTACTTTCCAAGGTTATACAAATACCTTGGAAGGAGGTGGTACTCTCGCCCGCTGTGGTTTCCTTTGACTCGTGATGTCTGACGACCCGTAAACACCATAATTTGAAGAATATACACCTGGAAACAAATACTTAATTAGTCACCAAGCCCATTACCACTAACATGTGTCTTATTTAGTATGGAAACTAGTCTTATTCATAAACCTTAATCTTTATTAACATAGTAATTTTTACCAGATACAAAATTTTAAAATTCTTCAATTCCTATATGGCCAGCTATTAATTTTTATTATCAGACCTGAGCTGAGTGCTGAGCGTCCCAGGGATTTGATGGGTGTGCACTCAGGAGACGCGCATATATCTACATTTATTTTATCCACGCAGCTCGATAGTCCACTGTTTGCACAGTAATAGGCCATTACTGCCTACGCCTACTGAGCTGCCACGACATTGGTCTAAGGCGACCGGCGGCGAGCGAATCCATAAGTTTGAGCGAGATGCCGATATCGGAACATCTCGCACGTATGGTTTTCCGCTCCATCGGTCGCTTTAGACCGATGTCGTCGCTCGCGACGAGCGTCGATTGGCGCATCCGGCCGAACGTAGAGTATCCAAGGGATTTAAACAGCGTGTACTCCACTCGCGTCAGTTTGCATTATTTTGTTTTCTCAAACTTGCTACGGAATGTTGATGTTACTTACTTTAAAATTTAAACCCGGAAATACTATGTATCCGGTGTCATGTGCTAAGATGATATGTAAAGAGACTTCATGTATTTATTTCACACCTAGGACTGCAAACAGACTGTCTTTTGTTTTGAAACGTCAAATTGTGACACTAGATCTTGACATTCAGCCACAGAAAAAAAAATAACCTAAGAACTAATGTCTATACCACGAGGTAAAAGAATACATCAAACAGATTTAAAAAAAAAGTTAGGCGCGATTGTTTTTTTTTAATGTTGTATGTTACTGTACTATTTGCAAATTTTGGTTTATTTACAAATCAAATAGTATGGTTCGGCGAAATCAGCTCGTTTTATTTCATGGCAAGTTTGAGAAAAGCACTATACAAATCTCGGCGAGAAACATGATTACAGGCCGCATATCCCTATTGGCATGTAATCCTTCGTTTCCCGTCCTCTATAGTAATGTACTATTACCGTGGAAGCCACGCAGCGTCGTTCAACCCTTTTACTAATGGTGATACAATACTTACTGGAGCAGGATCCAGGCCATAATTATTAAAAAAAAACCGATACGTACTGTTGTCATGCCGTTGCGATTGCTGAGTGAGCTGTGATAGGTACTGAGATTGCGCCGCTGACAGCGACCCCGACATGCCCATCGGCTGAGGACAAATAGATCTTATGTTAAATACGGTTAGGCGGATTTTTTTTCGCTTTTTATTTTCAGATAACTTAGGAGCCTTGCAATTTTTTACGCAGTAGCAGGGTGAATCAAATATTTCTTGCTGTTCTGTCCCGTCACACACGTCGTGAAAACATGCATGTAGTTAATGTTTGTAGGTGCCTCATTAAGGCTAGGGCTTATTAACACCAAATTGATGCATGTTTGTATACTAAGTAACATAATTTATAATTTTGCGTAAAATCAGCGTTACTCAAGAAACCATAACCATGGCAACAACAGACAGAAAAAAGTTGATTCACCCATGTTCAGTAATAGGCTTTAGAGAAAAGGACCCCTCTGAGAAACAGTGTTTGCTTTACTCAAAGCTGTATAACTATTTCATTTTATGACGTATGTACTGTATATAGCCACCTAGCCACTTGGTTAAGTGAGAATTGTTCTGGTTAATATGAACGTGTTTGATCCACCTTTCGAGTTCAAATCCTTAGGCTCGAAAAACACATCACGTGACGCACTCGCCGTCGAGCAATAATCTTTAAGCCTTAGGGGGGTTCCTTTTCTCTAAAACCGACTGTACATGTGTAGTCTGTGCACGTGTGCTAGGGTGGTTCATTTTTGAAAATTGTGATATTTTCTCTGACTTTGCTCACGCCCTAAGTTTCTCTGTTATAAAAATTATATATTTAAAATTTTATTGAGATTGGATAACGTTTAGACGTTGCTCCACTTGAAAGTGGAGTCAAAGTCCCATACATTACGAAAAAAAATTCTTTGTTATAAATTCATATAAAATAAAGAACCAAAACCAACCCTAAAATTACTTGGGAAAGAAGATTCTATCGTCAAATATTAAAAAAAAAAAACGATTTTATTCTTTTAAGCACGGGTGTGAATTTACTATAACCTTAATATGGTATTCTTTATAAAGTAACCTAGATCCCGTTTGTGCGAGTGAATGTGTCTCAATGGCTGCTGTGCGTGTATGTTTTGTGTGTGTGTGTGTGTGTGTGTGTGTGTGTGTGTGTGTGTGTGTGTGTGTGTGTGTGTGTGTGTGTGTGTGTGTGTGCGCTAACCTGATGGCGCGGCGGCTCGGCGGGCGGCGCGGGAGACGCGCTGGGCGGGGCCGTGTGCGACGCCTGGCTGATTTGCGGCTGTAAGAGTGGTTACTGTTAGGCTGGGATTACACCTGCAAGTTCTTACGTTAATATACTCCATTTCAAATACCATGGCCCGATGCCACTGCAAAGTTTTATGTGGCATCGGGCCATGGTATTTGAAATGGAGTATAGTAGATAAACTATACTTAAAAGGAATTAAAAGTGAATACCACTATCTCATTCCAGGTAAGGTAATAAAATAACCCCGTCTCTACAACTTACATAAAAACTTATACATGGAACTATAAGGCCGGTCTTAAGAGCCCTATCTAATGTTTATAAAGGTTCTTAAAAATATTAACAGGGTTGCCAAAAAATAAGTGCATTCCCGCTGCTAGTGAGGTATAGGGAAGCAGAATAAGCCCCTCAAGGCAATTTTTCTGAAAGAATCAAAAGTAGTAAAGTAGAGGCATCGTAAGAAGTCGTTTTTGACAGCTCACAATAGTGTAGTGAAACGCTCGATTTTACCGTCGTAAAATTTTCAGTCAAGTGCGAAAGGGCGTTAGATCTGGTACTTGCCATTAAAAAAATAATTAAAAAAGTGTTAGGTAATCCGAACTAAAAAAGTGTTTGGTAATCTTACTTAGAATCATTAGCAGGCAGCGAAACTTTGGTGCCGGTGACGTCATAATGACGTAAAGTCGCATTTAGGTAGAATGTTTTATAGGACGGATAGGACGTGACCTATAGAGGAAATAGCATCCACAACCTCTGTTAGCGAGAGATAGTAACTAGTGTCCAAACCAGTGTCAAAATTAAAAATCAAGGTCAACAATTAATAGCAGTAGGTAATCGGTGTCCAAATGTAATGCCAGGTCAAATAGTATCGGAGTCTGATATACAATATACGTAGTTTCACTTGGTAGTAATGTCAATGCAGAACTGGCAGTAGTTGAGACCATGAGCTTGGACGCGAGTTTGCCAGCCTCCAGCTATCCACTCCCAACCCACGTTGGTAAACTTGCGTGCTAGCTCAGAGGGCAATGTAGGTATGCCAAATAGAGAAATGCCTTATATACAGTATATAAAGTCACTAAAACCATTTATTAAAAACAGAGCACATCTAGGTGATAACGTAGTGGTACATAAATTATTATTCTACGAAAAATAAAATTATACGTGATTTTATAACAATTTTGACATTTATCTGGTTGTCAAGTTCAACACAGTCTGTAAAGCCGCGTATCCATCGGGCACACGGGCTCGCGAGGACCTGTCGAAACCATAACAAACTTTTAGAAAATATGTGCGTACCTACTAGTTATTATAGCAATTATTCGTACCTCCATAAAAAAGGTTTACTTATTTATTTCGATTGACGTATCGATAAATTGCAGCAACAGTAGTAACATCACTATTCCGTACAGGCAACAATGAAGTTTGACATTTGCTCCATTATACCAACTGTCAACATTTACAGAACTTCATGTGCAAACAAACGTCAAAAACGACTTCTTACGATGCCTCTACTTTAGTTATAGCAGCACTTGTAAGTCCCAAAACCTCACGGGATATAAATAAATAAAATAAATAAATAATAAATATCTTGGGACATCTTACACAAATCGACCTAGTCCCACGGTAAGCTCAATTAAGGCTTGTGATGTGGGCACCAGGGGACGATATATATAATAGATAGATACATATAGATACTTAAATACATAGACAGCCATGACCAAGGAACAAACATTTGTGATAAATAAATACACAAAGAATGCCCTCGCCGGGATTCGAACCCGGAACCTCCAGCTTCGTAGGCAGGGTCACTACCAACTAGGCTAAGGAGGCTGCAGTATGGAAATGCATTGCTTTTTTGGCGACTTTGAATATATTAATTGGGTGAATCAACTTTTTTCTCTCTGTTATTAAATAGCATAATTTTGTATAAAACCAGCATGACTCAGGCGACCGTAACCATGGCAATAACAGACAGAAAAAAATTGATTCACCCAATTTCAAAATCTAGGCAGTTGTTTGAAGGATAGTAACCATGGGAACAAAATGCAAGAATAAGTAGACTGATAAGATATATAAGACTGACGGTAAATCCATGTAACTGATTACAGTTGAAAGTGACCATTTTACTGTCTGTTTACTTACTTATGATCCAAGTGCAAGTGTTACGCTACATCTATATAAGCATTATTTTGATATCTAAACATAATAACAGTAAAATAAGCTCAATTAATAAATAAACATGCGAGTATTGGTCACTTTCATTGCACTCTTGGTACATCGCTAACGCTTAAAAGCGTATCGTAGTTTTCCTTCTATATCACTCTTTTATATTAGTGTGATACAGACAGTTGGCTGCCTTTCGTTGACGACTGACGATTAACCCTTTCACAGCCAGCAAAAAAAAAGTATTCGTTTTAATTTGAACTCTAATACGTTACTAATAAAGTTAAAGATCGCAACTGCGAAAATAACGAGTTGGGTTCGTGATCGGCGTGCAAAGGGTTAAGTGTTAGCGATTGCCAACTTGTCTATGCACCCTGATCAGATAAATAAGACTGATCCAAGTAGACTTACGACGGGCGGCCTGGGTTCGGGCAGACGGCTGTAGCTGTAGCTTGGGATGTGTTCCGCGCCATTCGCCGCTGGCGTATCCCAGCATTCCTCTTGCTGGAAACGATATCACGTTATTATATTGTAAGTGAGCGTCAAGCGTCGGCCGGAGCGTCCAAGAGAATAGGCATGATGACTGGCAAGTCAAATCAGCATCTTTTTTCGAACTGTCAAAACGATCACCACTATGGAATTTTATATGAAATACTCAAAGGTGACGTCACGTTTGAGTACTGCCAAATGACCTACTCTTTTAAGTTCTTTTCAATTTATTAAATAGAAGTTCTGTACAAAAATTACTGCAATCTACATCTTAGTAATAATTTCTTTGTGTATTATGTCGTGCATAATGTTAAATAATTTATTTTAACTACAGTCATCATCCCTATTGAGTTACGAGCACTCAGGCCAATCGCATACGTTAGCGTTTGTTAAACATGGGCAGCACTAAAGAAGCCAGAGATCCCATCACATCAAAGGATGACATTTGTTAGACGTTGGGGCTATTTTGGATGAGCGTACCAGCAGACTGTTGTCTTGCGATACACTGAATTGAGACATAAGATTAAATTATTTCAAATTCTAATGAACATTTATGTTCCGAATAAAGGGCTATTATTACATTTCAGAAGGCATATTGACGCTTTGGGATAGAGTGTAGCACAGGCAATAACGTTATTCGGTAGTAGGAACCAGAGTTGGGCAAAAAGTAATATGATTACTCCTTCAGATTACTTTTGCATGTGTACTTTGTAATATTTATTACAAAGTATCCTCATCGGCATCGGCAGTTTTGTTACATTAAGGGCTGATTTTTCAATCCTCAGTTAAAAGTATTACCATCCTTATCGGTGGTCATCAGTCAAAACAGGATAGAGCTAACATTTATTTGACAGTTACTGTTATCTGGGGATTGAAAAATCAGTACTAAATATAGTACAAATGTAACTAGTATAACCCAATATTTGACTAACTATACTAACCTAGGATTATTGTCACAGGTTTTAGGTATAGGTTCAACTTCTATAGAAGTACATACATACAAACGTACGTAAAGCAATCTAAAATAAATCAGACACTCACCGTAGTCAAATTTGTCTTATGATTTTACCATTGTTGCGATCTTTTCATCTGGGCCAGACCACTCCTTCATGTCCTCAGTCTTATTCATTAAAGAAATGCCGCGAAATGAGCTTACAGTGCACATAACAGTAATCGTCGCCCTGCGTCAGTGTAGTTTGGTGTCCAAAGAGAAGGTTAAACATTGAGCCTGCAATGTGAACTTACCGCAGGAACGTCTTTTACACCGAGTTGCTAATCCACTTCGGCCCAGTCTTTTCCAATAAGAACTGCAAAATGAGCTTACCATACAGTAGCCCTACCGCGAACTACAAAATCCGTAATTTTCGGGGATTCATCTCTGTCACTCTAATGACGCCTTCTTTGGAGTAACAGAAACAAATCCTCGAAATTTACGAACTTCGGTGTTCGCGGTAGCAGGCCAGATTTCTGAAGACAGCTCCCCTTTTAAAAGAGATCCTGATCGCACCTCATTGTTCCCGTTAGATGTTAGATGCTTCACAAGGAGCCATCGAATATCAAAAGGTTAATCCTACGAACAAATAAAACATGGAAGCCGCACGCCATCCTAAATTGCCTTTCAGAAACGCTCTTGAAGTTACATCACGCTAATGAATTTGTACGTTAACCAATAAAAAATTAAACCGCTATTTAAAAAAGTTTTGATTGGGTATATGCAATATACCCAATCAAAACTTTACGCGGTGTTAAGAAAAGCGGCTCAATGAGGGTTTTCGATATTATTTCTGCCACCAGGCGGCGCTCGGTATGCGTGAAGTCCAAACAGCTGTCAGATTCATAGGTACTGAATATAAAATGTCGAAATTATTTTGTATTTGGAAGTTAAATGATTTTGTAATGTATTAGGGCGAATCAACTTTATTCTGTCTGCTATTGTCACGGTTACGGTCGCCTGAGTCACGCAGTTTTAATGCTAAATTATGCTACTTAAACTATGCAAACATACATTTTTCTGGCGTTAATATGCCCTTTCCGTAATGCACTTCTTGCATGTTTGCATAAAACCAGCGTGACTCAGGCAACCGTAACCATAGCAATAACAGACAGAAAAAAGTTGATTCACCCATTACGACTAGATAACGGTCGCCAAACTGAATATTAACCCTTCGTCTGTTTTGATAAGGATCCGTACAATAGATATTGAACTCAAATCAATTCATAATTAGAATTAAAAATCCATTGTATTGATCCTTAGCAACCACAGACGAAGGGTTAAGACTAAAAACAGAAGCGCAAAGTCACTGGTACTAAAGAAAATTACTAGAAATTTGTTAATTTCATGGGAATTAACTTGTAACTGATTTTTTTTTATTTATTTTAGAAAACAGTATTCATAAAGGTTTTAAGAATAAATAAACCAACAAGTATATAGCAAATTAAATTCGCCTATCTATTTTGACAATTCTTCGGCTACAGCGCTGCCATCTCACTGCGGCGGAAAATATATCAAAAACCCTCATTGCACTATCGTTTTTGGAGGCATTTTTTAGCTGGCGTTAGACATCCACGTCATATTATGGTCGCAGGGTTAAACACTGAGCCTGCAATGTGAACTTACCGCAGGAGCCGCGGCGTCTTCCGGGGGCGCCCCTGCACTCGGCGTGAATACCTTGGTGTCTGACAGAGATCCTGACCACTCCTCGTTGTCCCAGTCTTCTGCGTTGGGGAATGAGTCTGCTATGTTGTTGCCTGAAAGATGATGGATGTTGTTGAATGGGAAATAAAAATTGATTTATTACATTTTTTTACCATAGTTTTTGGCACAGAAAAGTTTTAGTGCAACATAAGTTGCAAAATAAGATTGGAGATATATTCGAAGTGTTCGATTAAGGGTACAATAATGCAGAATTTGTCACGTGATGCAGCTCGGATAGTGTATACGTAACTAGCCCGAGCCTTAAGGACGCGATACTGATTTAGCAAAAGCGTCATTTTTTATTGAAATATTAAATGTTATCGAATATTTTACAATTTGTAGTAGCTTCATAGTAGTGGAACTACTTGCTTAATAAAACACAAGTCAAAATTTAATAACATTCTTCCTGTAAATCCCCGCTACCTGCACACTGTGTACTACTGACCGTGCTCGCCGCGCTCGGCCGTGTCTGCGCGCGGCGCGCGGGGCCGGCCGGGCGGGCCGCGCCGCCCCCCCGCTACCTGCACACTGTGTACTACTGACCGTGCTCGCCGCGCTCGGCCGTGTCTGCGCGCGGCGCGCGGGGCCGGCCGGGCGGGCCGCGCCGCCCCCCCGCTACCTGCACACTGTGTACTACTGACCGTGCTCGCCGCGCTCGGCCGTGTCTGCGCGCGGCGCGCGGGGCCGGCCGGGCGGGCCGCGCCGCCCCCCCGCTACCTGCACACTGTGTACTACTGACCGTGCTCGCCGCGCTCGGCCGTGTCTGCGCGCGGCGCGCGGGGCCGGCCGGGCGGGCCGCGCCGCCCCCCCGCTACCTGCACACTGTGTACTACTGACCGTGCTCGCCGCGCTCGGCCGTGTCTGCGCGCGGCGCGCGGGGCCGGCCGGGCGGGCCGCGCCGCGCCCCCCGCGCCCTCCCCCGCGCCGCTCCGCGACCTCGCCCGCGAGCCTCCGCTTCTCCGCGACCTGCAGATACACACACATAACATGATTATGGTTTGTTAGAGGACATTTACGTTTAAAACTATCCCTGCGTTAGCGTAAACCACGCTCACTCGAAAGGGACAACTTTATGCCACCTACATATGAAAGAGAAGGATGTACGAGTTATATATAGATTAGGATTGTTTTTTTTAGACTAGTAATTTATGCCACCGGGTAAAGTAAAATTATCATAATGTACTCACGTGGACGCGGCGGGCCGGACCGCTCCCTCGGCTCGCGCTCGCGTTCGCGAGGAGGCTCGGGCTCGCCGTTGCCAGCTGCGGCGGGTGGCTTTTTCTTCTTCTTTTCATTTGTCTGCCATTCACCCTATAATGTGGTTTCAACAATATTAAATAATCCAACACGTCTTACAAGTTCCTTGACAATATCATCATCAAATATTTATTCAGAACTTCTAATTAAATCCACGGAGCTCCCAATAACATATTATATCTCCTGAATAGTGTGACAGTTTATAAGATGTCAAAGCACGTATTAGTTAAAGCCCTCAGCTCTCATAATCTATGGTCACAGGGCATCTCCGCCACAGCGCCGCGCGGACACGCGCCAATCGGCGAACAAGTCTCGCGACAAGTTGACCGAGCAACGCAGCGACGGCCCCCCTCAGTTACGAGTTCTCATCATCGGGCATAACATAATACAAGACATACATTTTTTTAAACGTAGGCAGCACTTGTCAGGACTTATAAGTGCGTCCGCACAGAATGAGCAGCCTCACGACTCGATGGCAGGAGGCCAAAGTTGGGCAAAAAGTAATCTGATTACTTCTGTAAATTACATTTGAATATGCATTTGTAATCTAGATTACTAACTACACCAACAAAGAAATCGAATGAGCATGTGGTCGCTCATGCTTTTCCTCGGATGAGGTAAACCCACACTGACGGCAGACTCGCTCGTCAATTTCCTCGCAAAACTGGCCTGCTACCGCGAACACCGAAGTTCGCAAATTGCGGGGATTTGTCTCTGTCACTCCAACGAAGGCGTTATTAGAGTGACAGAGAAAAATACCCCGAAATTTGCGAACTTCGGTGTTCGCAGTAGCAGGCCTGGTCGTTTAGTGTGGACCCGGCTATAGACGTAGCGCTGAATACTTTTAACCCTTAAATGCATATTGATGTATATATGCATCATGTATTTTTGACTCTATTGACAGCATGTCAGAATTCAAATTTGAATAAATCATTGTCAAGGCCATGCATTTAAGGGTTAAGTAATCTTCCAGTCTTATATGTTCCAAATTGACACAATAAGCAGTATTCGGTTTGACTGACTCAAATGCGTCTCTTGGATACGTGTCAATCTGCAAATCAGGTAGACATTTCCTAACATTTAAAAGTCGAAAAGGTCGCCTGTATCTTGGTTATTTCTCATTTAGATTTGTGAGTTGTCACAGCAATGTACAAAAAGTTAATGTTACTCAGGTAAACTTAATTTTCTATATTTTTATATATTATACTTCACAAATAAGTATTAAAATGCTGGACCTCCTGGAAACACTTAACTTTCGAACATGGTCGTGACACACCTGCCAAACTAAATAAGAAGTACCCTCTTGTCTATTTTGCAATACTTGCAAGTAAATGCAGAATTCATACCTGTATCCGCTGACTTTCCTCCAGAAGAAGATTGCACGCGGCGACCATGTCATTGTCAGAGTCGTGGAGCGCCGAACACACCTCCTCCTCAGTGCGACATGTCATCTCCATCAGCTCTAGCACCTGTTGAAGTTATACTAGTTAGCTAAAATAGCCTTAAAAGAAGACAGCATGTTCAGATAGTATGCAGAAGACAGAGATGTATCAAGCCCTCAGCTCTCATAATCTATGGTCACAGGGCATCTCCGCCACGGCGCAGCGCGGACACGCGCCGATAGGCGAACAAGTCGTGACATGTCGACCGAGCAACGCCGCGACGGCCCCCCTCAGTTATGAGTTCTCATCATTGGGCATCATTACATTATCACTATCACATCACTTTTAAAACGAAATAACAGATATATCAGCGGTCTGCGAAACACGTAACTTACGGAGGAGTTACTTTATTTGCAACTTACTGACGCGAGTCTCGAAACTCTTTTGCATAATAAATGGGCATTTTCGCGAGAAGAGATCCAAAAACTTATTTTTCTGAAACAGGCAAATTTTATGTTTTTCCTGCTCAGAATCACGAACTCTTTCGATCCTACTAGAAGAAAAAAAGTGTCCCAACTTTTTGTTTCTATTACGTAACCGTTTTTCAAACACTTTGTACAGCGGTTACAAAGTGGAGAGCATGTAAAATGTATGAAAAATGTGGGACCATTTTTTTCTTGTACTTTTTTTCTCAAAGAACTCGTTATTCTGAGTAGGAAAAACATTAAATTTACCTACCATAAAAAAAATTTTTTTTGGATCTCTTCTCGCGAAAATGCCCAAATATAGTTTTCGATTATGATTATGAGGTTTACTATTTTAGCCAATGATATAATAAGTAAAGATATGTTACACCGGCTCTAAAATTGAAGCGCTCAGATTACGATAATTCTAACAATCGCTCTTAGTCCTACTCAGACCACCGAGAGGTGTGTACCACTGCCGAGTTCTCGCGAAACACATGAACTGCGCCCTAAAATGTCATTTTATGTTATACAATAGTGAAAACCACAAAATAAAATGCAAAAATGCCCTTAGCATCACACATCATGCGCAATTAAACTGAATTATATATTTTTTTTAATTTTATTATTTATTGAAAATAAATACGCAATTTTGACGTTTTTGACTGACTTAGAGAAAAAGACAAGCTTATGCTGTTTAAGATCGAGAGTAACAAAGATAAAACAATCTATATATATAAAAGAAGAAGCTCCCTGATAAAGATGCACGCACAGCCTAAACCCCTGGTCCGATAGACTCCAAATTTGGCACGTAGGTTCCTTTTATGGTGTAGACGAGCACTAAGAAAGGATTTTACAAAATTCACCTTCTAAGGGGTTGAAATGGGGGTCCAAAGTTTGTATGGCGAAATAAGATTGGTTGAACTGTTTTATCCAAAATTTCGCAAGAGTATTCTTTAAAGTAATTGAGTAAAGGTATGCTTAAGGTTTTTTAAAAATTCAACCCCTGAAAAAGGTAAAAAGGGTGAGGAAGTGAAAAAATCAAGTTAGGTATCGTTTCTATGGTTTATCGGGACGTAGATCACAAAAACGATTTTAAAATTTAACGCGGCAGACGTGAAATACTACATATGTACACGGTTATGGTGTGATGGGGTAAAATTCGAAAAATATCAATATAATTTTATTATTTATGTTCATTTCTGGTTCTAGAGATTCCAAATATAGCGCGTAGGTTTCTTTGAGTGTGTAGGGGCGCTCTAAAAAAGGTTAAGTCAAAATTCACTCATTAGAGGGTGCAATGAGTCTAAAGTTTGTAGGGGAAACTTGACTATTTAAACTGTTTTATTCGAAACTTCACAGGAGTATTCCCAAACATAAATGACTAAAGACATGTTTTAGGGTTTTTGAGAATTGAACTCTTGAAAGTGGTAAAAAGGTTAAACAGTAAAAAAACAACATGGTTATCGTTTCTATAGTCTACTATCGTGTCGCTGTACCGAGGTGTACGTGAAATACCATCTTCTCTGTTATGGTTAATGGGCTTGCGGGTTATGACAGGGGTATCGTTTTGGTGTTTATTTCTGATAAAAAAAAATCTAAATATAGCATATTAACCAACGTTAATAACCTCCCAGAGGTTCTTAACAAACTGCAAAAAAGGCTGCCTATTCAATTTCCGTTTCGATATTGTCCGTCATAAAAATCGGTGGTAATCTGAAGTTCTGACTGATCTGTTCATCATAATGAAGCAGAAGTCAAATTTGCAAGAAACGGTAACAATATTGAGTTACTTCAAATGTTAATCAGCTCGCCTAATTATGGTCATCTTTGTTAGGCCTGGGAAACGACAAATGATAGTTTTTATCATCAAAACACAACAATCACCTATGTGAGTGTGTATGTAAACTTTTAAAGATAAAAAACATTTGTCAGTTACCAGATGGTAAAGATGACCATAATATGATAGCGGATTTTGATAATAATCTATATCTGAAATGTCAAAGCGTTTCAAGTAATGAATTTGAGGTCAAATTTGCACAAAATGATCGGCACCTTGAATTTATTTAGTTTGAATCCGACCTTACTAAAAATCGGTATCTTAGGATCCAAGGGGGTTTTTACAAAAAGTGAGAAGCTATCACATCTAAAATTTCTAGAACTTTGATTTAATATTGATAAAAATCGATACCTACCGAGAAGATGAAAAGTTCTTCATATGGAATTTGAAGTCAAAATTGCAAAAATAATTCGCCATCATTATAGCCATCATCATATTAGTTTAATACGACCGTGATAAAAATTTATAGAACGCGGCCGAACCGCGGGTAAAAGCACCATCCGCCACACTTAAATCGGTTAAGGCAAACACGAGATAATCGCGGGAAAACATTAACATGCAGTGAATAGATATTAGAACGCGGGCGAAGCCGCGGGTAACTGCTAGTGTTTATCAATAAAAGAATGCACACGCGATTGTCAAATGCCAGTTGTCTCTTTTATTTATTAAATACGAGTATATGTATTTTGCCATCTCTTTTACGTATTTTGAAGTATAAAGATAGGTGTATGTCAACTGTCCATAAATTGTAGGTGTATGATGTGAAGTATTTATTTCGCTCATTTCGTTAGAGCATAACGTATCTTTACTTATATATCATTGATTTTAGCCGATTATATGGACTCGTGGGACAAGCCGCGTTATGTTTACAACCCCGAAATCGGGAATAAAAATGTTAGAATTATACATAACTTAAGTAAATCAATAATTCAACTTTGCACATAAAGAATAATAAAAAACAAGTCAATTGTTTACATTTTTCGACAAACTATAGTAAAGTAAAAAAAAAGCATCGTCATGTCACTATAAGAAATAAGAATTAGATCTCTTTTTGTCGGGCACTTCTCCCACAGTAACAATCGAGTTTGGAAATCGAGAAGCGACGATAGCGTGTGAAAGTGATCTCACCATTCTTCGGACGTCCGTGGAGTCGTCACTTTTGCGATGGTCGATCATGTTTGCCATACGCATCTGTTCTGTGGTTGCCTGGAACATAAATTAAATGAAATTATGCTATAAGTAAGATGGATAAGGAGTAGTTAGGTAGATAAGGCATAAGTTGAAACTATAACAACGTTAAAATTTGCTGGAGCTTGTTACATTAAGATAATTTTCCTTGTCAGCACATATTATGTAATGACAAAAGGAAAATACGCAAGGCTGAATGAATGTCCACCCATGTTTAACTACTGCCTTCTTTGCTTAGTTAATAAGCTGTGGACTTAGATGGTTAAGTATAGGTTAGATTGATAGCAGGGTAGGGTTCTAGGATTGTCCATGCGCCATGCGCTCTATATCCAGATTAAACAAATTTTAGAACGTCTAAGCCCCAGAAGATAAAAACTATAATTAAAAAAGGCATTGTTAAACACTAACCATAAATAATATAATACAATATACTCTTGAGCATGTTAAAAGTTTATACCTAATAGTTTACCTTCTTAGCTAATAGTTTTAAATGTTACAGATTAAGCTTAGAAGTACCTAAGGAAAATTTTTATTTTTTTATTGAAATAGACAGCTTTTTACCTATCTTTTACTATATCAAAACATAGCAGGGTATTTCTTATTTAATTTGACAGATGTGTCACGACCATGTTCAAAAGTTAAGGGTTTCCAGGAAGTCCAACATTTTGATATTTATTTGTGAAGCAGCCTCTGCGTCGGAACTTTCTTTTCATATATAAAAATATAGATAATTAAGTTTAGGTAACGTAAACTTTCTGTACAGTCTACAAAAATGTGGTTTACCACTTTTCGACTCTATTCAGTTGTAATAAAGTCGAAAAGTGGTAAACCACATTTTTGGTTGATTACACATGGCTGTGGCAACTCACAGATCTAAATGAGAATTACCCAGAAGACAAAGTTTAGGAATAAGGCGTTTAAATTAAGCTATCTAACCTAATAACTAAACATTACATTACATTCTGAAATGAAAATGGCAATTCAAAAGAACATGCATATTTATTAATTTAAGCCAAAAAGATGTGATCCCACTGAAGAAATTTACGTATATTTCTATGATAATATGATTAACCTTGGCCTAGTAAAGTAACTTGTGACGACCTTGACCTTTACTAGGCCTGACCTGTCTCAATAAAGTATATCGACCAAACTTTTAGGGTAGCGAAATTTACTTTAATATTTGACCTAACTGCAGTGTTCAACATTCTTTAGCCGAAGATGTTTTCCTGGTCATTGGGTTTACTCTTCATACATTTTGCATTTGGCGTTTGTTTTCATTAATGCCATTCTGCTTACCGCGAAATTTAATATCGTCCATTTCAATTAATCAAAAGAAGGTTCAATTGGATTAACATACATATGTTTACAATTTTGACCTTAAACTAACCTGTAGCTATTGTTTGGCCATCTCTTTGGAGTACTCGTAGTGAGACAGGTGCTCTGACGTTTATATTTTCGTGGACCTTCTGGATCCTATTGACAATTTGACCTTGACCCAACTAACCTGCAGATGTTATTAGACCGTTCTCCAGGAGTGACAAATATAAATGCTCGAAAGTTTCTTTTTTTATTGAATGCCCTCTAGACCCTATCGACAATTTGACCTTGACCCAACTAACCTGTAGCTGTTGTTTGACCGTTCTCCAGGAGTGACAGAGATAGATGCTCGAAATTTGCTTCTTTTTATCATTGACGGCCCTCTGGCTGGACCCTATCGACAATTTGACCTTGACCCAACTAACCTGTAGCTGTTGTTTGACCGTTCTCCAGGAGTGACAAGAGATAGATGCTCGAAATTTGCTTCTTTTTATCATTGACGGGCCTCTGGCTGGACCCTATCGACAATTTGACCTTGACCCAACTAACCTGTAGCTGTTGTTTGACCGTTCTCCAGGAGTGACAAGAGATAGATGCTCGAAATTTGCTTCTTTTTATCATTGACGGGCCTCTGGCTGGACCCTATCGACAATTTGACCTTGACCCAACTAACCTGTAGCTGTTGTTTGACCTTCTCCTTGGCCGGTGGTTTGTCGACGCCCTTGGCCTTGTCCTGGGCTTTGTCCTTGCCCTTCGCACCCCCCTTGGTGGCGCGTGCTCCCAAACTCATCTTTATCTGCTATAATTATATTTACAGCCTCTATTTACAAGCAGCTGAAACAATTGAAAAAATATGATTACAATTATGTTCATTTTGATAAAAACATAATTCGTACTTTTTTCGCTTCGAGCGTACGTCTGAAAATATGTAGGCATACTTTTTAGGTATGACCAAGCCACAAGGATTAAAGTCGTTAACATTTGCATTACTACCGTCGACTCCACCCGTAATAACAAAAAAACTGGCCAAGTGTGTGTCAACGCACAATGATAGTTTGTGCACCTTCTGTTCGAAAAGCATAAAACGAAAAATGCATCATCAATCATCATCATCAATTTTCATCCCTTTCTATTATTCTTATCAATGTCCTTGTTTTATGAGCTTGACTATAATAGGTAATCTAGATATGTAAAATTGTGTCCTCTTATACACCTAAGTTATTAAAGGATGTCCCGATATTTTAATTTTAAACTTCACAGCTTTTAAAATTCATTCATCAAGGCATTTAGCCTTTTTGGTAGGGTTATGTCAGTTAAAATATTCAGTACCCCAACTGTTAAGAGAACATATGTATTATCAGAGAACAGATTTTTTGGTAAATCTGGACATTTAAGGTAACGAAGGAAATACCGTCAAAACTGTCCATCAAAAAGTGGATAACCTGTAAAATATAACAGTAAGACGCGAATTAAGAACATATTAGCTATAACTTGGGTCTTAATGGTTCTGAGCCAACAATTAAAACCTTGGATGCTAAGGTCATCGTCCGTGAAATCGCAAACGCGTTTACTTCGCGATAGGGTTATTGACGTGAGAGTCAGAATGGCGGGTGTACCTCTACAAATACAAAATTCGACTATACTAAAAAAATGTACTCAAAATGTACTATTTAGTACCTATTTAAAAAAAAATTGTACCCCTCCGTACAAAAAGTTATTACAATGTTCAGGTACAACCGCCGTTCTGACTGTCAAGACCGCGGGTTTATGCTGGTTTACCGGGAAGCTATTGATTATCGACAAATCCTATTGACTCAAAAAATGTACTAAATTTGTACTTTCATATGCAGTTTAAATTTTAGTAATATAATTTGTAATCGCGGAGTTTGGAAATTTACTTTTTTCGATTCTTCGTCTTCTTCCTAGCGTTTATTTCCCGGTTTTCTACGGTTCAAGGAAAAAAGAATTTAAGTAGGTATGTAAGTGTATCTAACTAAGTACCTACTCACTTATTTTTTTTAACTCTAGAGAAGAACGAATGTCGATTCACTAAAGCTGGCGCAGATTATGAAAATAGCTGTCACTCACAAATTAAATAGTACAAATTCTGCGATTTGTATTTAACACCCTGTATGTGCTAATTCTTTGTAAAAGTTTAAGTTTCAGTTAATATGTGATTGCCAACCAAAATCTGATTGATAATAAAATGTGATAGATAACAAATATATAAATATAAAATATAATGACAATAATGCAATGAGTCTTATTTATTTCATTACAAAAGTGTTTTTGGTGTAAAATATAAAAGGAAACCTTTAGTAAGTTTTATTTACAAGTGTAATACGTCGATTTACTAAAGCTGGCGCGGAATTTGTACTGAGTGACAGCTATTTTCATAGAAAATCTGTCAAATCTGCGCCAGCTTTAGTGAATCGACATTCGTTCTTCTCTAGAGTTAAAAAAAATAAGTGAGTAGGTACTTAGTTAGATACCCTTACATACCTACTTAAATTCTTTTTTCCTTGAGCCGTAGAAAACCGGGAAATAAGCGCTAGGAAGAAGACGAAGAATCGAAAAAAGTAAATTTGCATAACTCATCGATTACAAATTATATTACTAAAATTTAAACTGCATATGAAAGTACAAATTTAGTACATTTTTTTGAGTCAATAGGATTTGTCGATAATCAATAGCTTCCCGGTAAACCAGCATACACCCGCCGTCTTGACAGTCAGAACGGCGGTTGTACCTGAACATTGTAATAACTTTTTGTACGGAGGGGTACAATTTTTTTTTAAATGGGTACTAAATAGTACATTTTGAGTACATTTTTTTAGTATAGTCGAGTTTTGTATTTATAGAGGTACACCCGCCATTCAGACTCTCACTTATTGACGTGTTATGCGCCGTGCACACTATACGCAAGTTTTTTAAGGGTGTCTAAAGGAGAGGACACATGTAGTAAACGTCAGACACGTAACGGATTTTAGACAATATTATTTTCCGGCAGGATTAAACAGTTAAATCTTTGGAGGTTACGTCTCTTATAATAATAAAAAAATTAACATTATTACCTAAATAAAAATGGTAGTCTTCGATATTACTAAAAGCATTTTTTTAATAAAAATAAAGAAATTTTTTTTTCATCTTCAGTCAGCTTCGGCAGCCGTTGGAGCCGAACATTGCTATATGTAATAGGAAAGTTTCTGATATTTCTAATTTTACTTGTGTGTTTTATGGTCAAAAATTTAAACTGAACTCATATTTACTATATTATTAATAATAAGAAATACGGAACTTATGGAAACACCCACAGATGATAATGACAAGTTGACAACTGCTTATTTTGTACTTCAATTAGCGAGTAATTAATAGTACATTGTGCATCAAGGGAAGTAAGTACGGAATTACTAACGAGAGTGTTAGAAGCCCGACACCGCAGGCGGAGGGCTTTTAATGACTCGAGTTAGTATTCCGCTTACCGACCGTGATGCATACAATGTTTTTCATCACACTTGCGAACAAAAAAATAAGTTTTAAGACAAAATATTATTCCATGACGTACTGACGTTTCTATTACTCCCTAGGGAATTTAACTTTTCTATTACTCCTGCTACGCATGCAAGCAATGGCGCGCTTAGACAGCGAGTGTGATGAAAAATATGTTTGCTAGCTTATAATGTGTAACAAAAAGCTCCGTTTTTCATACTTTTAAGACGTTTTTATCAGCTTCACTTGTAACTAACTACCTATGTATGTAAAAAAATCTTGGAATCTTTTGGCCACTTCCCGGATTTCGATCAGGATGAAATTTTGTGCACATGCTCTAAGTTCTGATAACAATACCTACATGACAAGCTAAGAAATGTCATTCATTATAAAGATGGCGGACTGGCAGTTTGAAATCCACCCCCATGATAGTTTTCAGAATTTCTTTGCGAAATATAATTTCATATTTACCAATCACTTTTCGGTGACTTTTCGGGAATTCATCATGAGGAAATTACACTATTCTAAACAGGCCTAATTTGGCCTCTGGCCTGATTGGAAGATTCAATAGCAGTCACTTTTTTTGAAAGTAATGCCTAATATAAGTTATAAGCTAACATGGCCATTTACATTATTAAATTCATTAATATTTACTAATACTTTATTAGTACCTATGACTTTAATTTATATGAAATATCTGATGCTTAATAATTTAAATTTACATGGTAAATATCCTGTTACTAATAAAGTAATGCCTATGCCAAATCTTTGTTTTAGATTGCACACAGACTTACATTTAAAATTGGTGCAAAGGTTACTGAGAGAAAGACCTTTCGTCTTTTACTGACTGTATTAATAAAATAGGGATGGATAGTCTATCTTGTGACAACACTGTCCCAAGCATGAGCTTACTGGCTCCTTGAATTGTAGCAAATACCAGAAAAAAGTGGTAGCAAAGAATTTGATAATCTAATTTTATGTATCTATCTCAATCCCAGAGCATCTGCATTAAAATTCAATGCAATTCATATTTAACATACCTATTATTTCAAATTGGATTGAGACATAAATAACAAGGGAACATTTTGCAAGTTTTCTGTAAATTGTCAGCCAATTATGGAAGAGGTATTCCAAATACCATTAAATTTTTGTCACAAAATGAGTTGATGACAACTTTATGTTTTCCAATCTTAGGTTATATCTAAATATTTGTGTCATATTTAGTTTTTAAAGGGTGGTAGTGTCAGTACATAGCGCGACAAATCTTTAGTTTGACTGCAAATTGGACTGGTTTATATAAAAGTTAGGTATATAGAAAAAGAGTTTACAAAACTGTGTAAGAACCATCCATTACTATGACATAATTATATTATTATACTTTAAGATATGAAATCCTCTTTTGGCATTTTTAATTAGGCTCTTAACAATTGTATAATTTAGCTTAATTAGTATAAACAACCTCTTAACACTGGTCTAAGTGAGTAATTAATTATGAAATAGACCTCACAAATACAAAACAAATGGGATAAAAACATCATTCTAATAGGATAAGTAACTAAAAACATACAACATAATTTATACTTGCTCAATTAGTTTTCCTCCGTCCGTCCTTAAAAATTGTCATATTACAATTGATGATAATAGTGGTTAAAATATTTGGATGGAACCCTAACACATCTTTATTATTAGATTAAAACAATATTTAATCTCACTCCACTATACAAAATAAATATTCAGGACATTTCCTCTTTTTGCAGCTGAAATATCAAACTTAATAAAGGTTTACATTTAAATATATTGTGACTAAATTATTGACATTAAAAGTTCATGTTGAAATGGTGTATTCAGTCAAAATACCTTTATTCCATAGTTTTGCCCCATTAGTTAAAGATTAATATGTTTTATTGGATGTTAATTAAAGTTTAAATATAATGTCTTTGTTGATAGAATTATTTCTAAACCTATTTTTTTTTGTTCAAGTATTATAAATATTAAACTACCAAGACTTTTCTAAATAATACTTATTAAAAGTACTTCATGTTATGGAAAACCCTATTCTAGCAGTAAAAAGCTACTATAGGGAGAAAATTAATTTATAAGCCACTTTAACATCTAAAGTCTAAAGGTCACATGGACCTAAGAAAACAAAGATCTAGGATTATTATAGATTAAAAATATATCTAACAACTACTACCTACATTTTGGCTGAAACTACATGTATAAACTACAGGAAACTTATAAAAAATATAACCATTGAGGTAATAGCAGAACCCAATTGGAATATTGACATCAACATTTTACTAGACAACCAGGTAGAATTCTACCCACAACTATCAAATTCTATGCTATTTCAGCTGTTATAATTTCTAATGGCAATTTACATGACTGAATGAATTAACATTATCAGTCAAGGAATGTAAATGTTGTGAATGTTATCAACATGCAATAGTTTTTATCATGATATAAACAAAACATTACTTTTATTCTCAGTACATGAGATATATCCTAATAAATTCTAATTACCGTTTTACAGTAGTTTATCAAATATTCACCTTCTTGATTGTTCCAATCAGAAAAAAGTCAAGGACACATGCATCTCCAAAAAGTGAATGCCCTCCCACATAACCTATTATTTTATTCAAAGGTTTGTTAACAAGTTACAACTGCACTAAAGTGCAAAAATCACATACCCACCAAAAATCTGTCAGAAAATTCGACGATCAACAAAATACGTGGGCACTATAACAGCACAAAGACATCGCTTACCGTCCGAGGCGGTGTAGGAGCGGCAAATTGATAAACAAAACACTTGTGTAAATTTACTACAAACTACAACTTTTACCTACCACAACACTTCTATAAACTTTTTCAAACAACAACATTTACTTCCGCACCGGAGCAACTGAACAGAAACAGAAGTATTCAGCTTCTTTTAGCAGAAATCGGGACAATGATTCATTGCAAGTGGAACGCAAGGGCGATACACGAAAAACGAGGATGCGCGTCGGCTTCCTACGGAAACCACTCAGAATTGCGAAAGCAGCACTTTTCCACGATTCAAGGAACACGCATCATCGAATCCTATCCCGTTCAGCGCGAAACCGAATACCAGCGGCACATGTGGGGGACGCCATTCTTGAAGCAGCTTTCTTGGTATCAAAATGACAGCCAGTCTCTTTTATGACGGAATTACGTACACAGCACCATTATTACACATAGTTTTACGCACATCAACGCACAATTAAATCTCAACTTTTATCTTTACCTTAATTCTAAAGCAATATCCGAAAATCAACTTATTTTTTAATAAAATTTCCTGATTTCCATACCTGTGATGCGCTCTCAAACGCAAGCTGGTCACGTGATTTGCTAGTGGTGTTCCATGTTCACGTTTAACGTAACGGTTTGAAGAATGGCCAGTTTTTATTGCCAAAAAATTTCATTATGTAACAATCAAAGTCAATAGCGCCGGGGTACTGTATCTTATTTAAATGCATTATGTATACGTTTATAGTTATATTATATGCTTTTTACGAAGTCTTATTAATAGTTAAAAACTAGATTACACATAAAGAAAAAAATATATATAGGTACTGTACAAAAAATGCAATTTATTTTTTTATTGCTACGTAGTATTACTTATTTTACAAGCCATTTCATAATTTTTACACATTTTTTAAATATAAAAATTAAAGCGGAAGTTTGACATGCCTAATTTATCTGTCTTCGCTAATTTCCTCTAATTTATGAAACGTTTCATTCTACTTGCATTCTTGTATAATACACAAGGCATAAGAAAAAACATATACAGGTTTCGGGATTAATCTATAAAAAAATATAAAACATTTGAATAGAAAATTGATCTTGTGATTATGTGGCTTATGCAGTTCACTTAACTTACATTTTAAATTCAAGTTAAATTTGTTACCTGCGTAAAATGAAAATAAAAAAACAAACTTTCCCGCCTAAATTTGTAGCTGTCAATGTCAAATCAATTTATTATTTATTTTATTTGTATCTAAATGTAATACTTTGCAGATATTTAAGATCAATTTTATTTATTGAAATAAACAATCAAAACGAAAATTATAAGTTTTCCTCGGGGATTTGAAATACAATAATGTCCCTGCTGGAGGATGTGTTCTTGGAGGACGAGGCCGGTGAAGCACAAGAGCTCGAGCGAGTAATCGAAGGCGACGAGCTTGATGAAAGACCGCGGTCTCCAGATAGTAATGACGATAGCGCAAAGGAAGATGAAGCTGGTTTGTAACATTTTGTTTTAGCTTCAGTGATTTTCGTGTAACTAAAATACAAATTGTTCTATGTAGGGCATTGTCGTGCAATTTCCCGACCACTAATCAATGCTATGATAACTTTGTATTGTTTTTCAGAAGAAGACAAGAGAGTTGTAGATCACACAGCTAAGGCTAAACGAGTTGTAAAAAATCCCCGATTTGTTCTAAATCCTGCCCGGCTCACTGGCCCTAGAGGAATACAGGTCATTCCAGAACATTTCAAGGATTTTAAATTTAAAGGTAAAATTAAATTTAACTAACCTAACCTATATCTAGGGTTGCCACCTTTTTTTAAAGAGAAAATAGTATTTTTATTAAAATGTTAAAAAAATATAGTACTTACAGGGAAAGTGAGGAAAAATATAGTATACTTATTTATCAAATTGTAGTTGCCACAAATTCCGCTAATGCATTCCGTTTCAAAATTCCAAACAATCACAAAATAAAAGCTGCTGGCTATTTAATAAAAATATATTATTTTACGTACTATATTGTTATTGTATATTATATAGTACACTCAAGTAAAATATAGTATGATACTATAATATATATTATAGTATGGGTGGCAACTCTACTTATATCTAAGATTGGCCCTTGTAGCATTGTACCGAGGATTTCTTGCTTTCTTTCGTGCAATACTACATTTTTTGGTGCAGTATGCCACATAAAGCCATCCTTAATATTTTTAGATAGTCAATTATTTAATGGAATATCAGAGAACCATCAAGATTAACACTGACAATATAATTTTTATTTAATAAACAGCATGTCAACCTTTGTAGTAAAATTACTTTATTTTAACCCTTTATACTCTCAAAAACGGCCCCCCTATATCACTACATTTTTGTATAATTTTCCTTATACAGAGTTTTTTGAACTACAGGATGGTGTTGAGGATTGAATCCAGGATTTTTATGAGTCATGCCCGTAAAATAAAGGGTTAAATTTTGATAGATAATACTTTTATTTCACAGGAAAGGGCCATGAAAGAGAAGATCTAGACTTCATTCTTAAGAAACTAGAACACTGGGCATACAGGCTGTATCCCAAATTCAAATTTGATGACTGCCTCAAGAAAATTGAGACATTAGGGAAGAAAAGACCTGTTATGGTAAGCTATATAAATTCTACACTAATCTAATTATATTCATATAATTAATCATGAATCAAAATGCACAAACAAGATGTACTTTTCTTTTATCTAGGTCAAACTGATTTGAGTAATTTGAATATCTGGGTACTTTACTTTTCAGGCTTCTAGAACCATAAACATAGAATCCTTGTTTCAATCTGTCTTCGGAGATTTTTGTGTAGTTCAGGGATTGTGAGTACTGAATCAAAATTAAAACATGGATAGGACATGGATGGATCAGACAGATTGATATAGGCATTTTATATTCAAATTTCTGTGTTTACTACAGGTACTAAGATTACCCTTAATCGTAAAGAAGAAAAAAAATATGGTAGCTTCTGTGCATATAAAGTAGGCCTTTAATACTTCTAAGTCATTTTTCTTAACTTTATCTGATTCTTGAGCATTCCCTGCAATTTTCCTGACCTTAACACGTTGAACGCCACGCCAAAAATGTAGTCTTTCCATTGGAGCCACAGGGGTCACCGGTGAGCCTAACCATGTTGAACCATTGGGGCCACGGGGGTCACCGGTGAGCCATCGCGAGCCTTCATTTCAAACCTGTTTTACAGGCCACCGTTCACTTATTCCATCCAAAAACGTATGCAGGGTGAGCCGTGTGGCCCTAGAGAAGATACAAATTGCCTTGGTTCTTTTGTACTGTAAAGGACTTATGATTTTTTCGTCATTTTGTGAACTTAGTTGGGTTGGCTAACTCGTCATAGGTAAAATATAGTTGAAGACTTGCAAATAAAGATTTTAAATATCGAGTTTGGTAAAAACATAAACTAAATTAGTTTTTAATGTTTAGATTTATTTATTTACCTAATTTTAAGCATATAATACAACTTTTAGTTAAGTTTAAAAATAGGTAAGTCGTCGACTTACTCCCTATCAAGATGGCACTAAAGTTTAAAAAAGCTTGTATTCTTGAGCTTTTCGTAAAACAATTTATCACAATTGGCATAGTAAACTTAAGGTATTTATTATAATTAAAATTCTTATCAAAAGTAACAAAAGTACAAAATCATAATAGATAGTGAATTCTGTCATGGTTTGGCTCCGGAATTGTTTAGAAGGAAGCTACTTTTTAGATCGAGGGGGGCATTATCTCCAGATCGACGTCGACGGAGTTGCTATGGGTAGCCCTGTGGCACCGGTTTTAGCAAATAACTGGATGGAGCATTTTGAGGCCAGCATAGATCTGCAACCATGGAAGTGAAATTATGGAAGCGGTATGTCGATGATGTCTTCTGCGTTATGAGAGGTGGCAAGCATGAAGTTGAGCAATTACTCCAGTATCTCAATTCCATTCATACTAAAGTCAAATTCACATAGAATTGGAATCGGAGCGTAGTTTGCCTTTTCTGGACGTGAAGGTGATAGGTCGAGATGATGGTTCTTTGGCGCACACTGTCTTAAGGAAGCCCACACACACACAGGCAGGTATTTAAACGCTCTGTCTCACCGGCAGCTTCAGTCTGTGGTTAATTCTCTAAAGAACAGAGCACCTGACCTTTGTGACCCTGAATTTCTGGAAATTGAGTTATCGCACGTTCAGGAGGTTCTGAAGAGAAATGGCTACATAATGAACAGACGGCAACCCAGACGAATATCAAGGAAGAAACATTCAGATGTTGTGAGGCGACCAGCATTTTTGCCTTATGACAGGGGTGTAACGGACAAAATAGGTACGCTTTCGAATAAGTATTCCATACCAACCGTTTATATGCCGTTATCAAAGGTGGCAGGGTATCAAAGGTCGCCTAAGGATGTTTTACCTTATCACACACCGGGCGTTTATAAGATCGATTGTAGCTGTGGTAGTTCCTATATTGGGGAAACTAAACGCACCATAGCGGAAAGGGTCAAGGAACATATCACGGCTGTTAAAAAGCGTCAAACGAATAAGTCTGCTGTGGCCGAGCATTTGTTGGAGTCTGGACCTAACCACTTGAGCTCCATAACCCGAAAGTCCTCTCAACCGAGTGTATACATCATAGCCGAAAAGTATGTGAAGCTATTGAAATTAAGAAACATCGGAATTTTAATCAAAATGAGGGGCAAGGAATCTCGTCCGCGTGGAATCCCGTGATTTAAAAATGTAAGCGTGGTGAAACATCCATTTTAAAGCCATTGGATGTTGTGAGTGTTGTATGTAGACCTAGTGACAACCCTAGCCTAGAAGTGAAAAAAGCTTAATTGTCGTTACAAAACTGACATCGACGATAACTTTTTTGTGAGAGTTAAGCTAATTGGGTGTCCCTAGATGTGAAAATGCCCGGATACCAGCCGTACTGATAGTTGCGAGACTTGCGAATGCGCAGGCAAATGCGGGGCGTGCGGGCGGGTGAGCCGCGGCGTGACCCCGCGGCCCCCGCGGAAGGAACTTCACAATTCCTTCCGTTCAGGCCACGCGGCTCACCGGTGAGCCTTTTAATGAAACTAGAGTTTTTATGACGGTTAAGCTAGTATCTCCTAATCTATTTTGCTAAATATAATATTCTGCATCCAAAATGACCAAAATCTCATTTTTGAGAAAATAGCCCATTACTCAATTTCACCATGGCCTCAACGGAAATATCGTGAAGGCTCACCGGTGAGCCGCGTGGCGTCCAACGTGTTAATAAAAACTATACCCTATATCCTTCCCAGCACTTAAAGTATCTCTATGCTGTATTTCATGATAATCATTTCAGTAGTTTAATTTGAAAAGTAATAGTTTAACAGGAAACATTAGTAACTTTCGCACATACACCATGTTTTTTTTATTCCATTAAATTTAACAGGCTACTTGGTAGGTTAATTGGAGCTACCTGGTATATAACTTTTAGTTGTTTTCATACAATGAAATTACAATGAAATGGTAAGTGTGAGAGAACCTTTAAAAAGAACACAAAAGTTGTTTCAGGTGACTGACGGCACATGTCAAAATAAGTAGCATTAGGAAGTAATAAAATAAAGGTCGCAATACACTTGTTCAGTCATTAAACTTATTTTTTAATAACTCAATAACAGTAAGAGTTAAGACACTAGTTTCTTCGAGAAATTGATTATTTTTGACCTAAATAAGCTTTCCTTTTATTTAACGAAAATCAATAAAAACACGGTGTATGTATATGCTAAGTTCCAAAAAAATCAAACCTACAAAATTAGATAAAATAGGTTTTATTAACAATGATGACATATGTATGATCGAGTACATACATTGTTTGCGGTAGCAGGCCTGTACTGTAAAGATTTACACCTTCTTCCCCTAGTATTACCTAATAATAAGATTAATAAATAAGTAACGAAGTGTACACATATTTATCGATGTATCTTAACATTACAATGCTGTCATTCTTCTAGGTCCACCTACATAAAATCCGCACAGACCAGTTTCTTTCCGAAGAAACAGTACAGCAGCAAGATTCCAGTGGAGACGAGGCCGCTCCACCCCAGGAGGAAGATGAGTTTGACCGGTTGCTGCAGCAGCAGATAGAGCTGGCGCGTTCTACGCCCGCCCCAGGTTCTGCTAGGAAAGAGATGCACACTCCAATGTCTAATCATAGGTAAAGGACCTTCTCATGTACCGTGGGCCTACTGTGATATCGTAAAATCGTCAGTTACGAGCATATGTCTCTGTCAGTCCAGTACTCTTTACTTAGTTAATTACTAAGTACTGATTTGTAAGCTGATTTGTGCCGTGTGGTGACGGCAGTAAGAATTCATTTGTCACCACCCCAACTCCTCCTGCGGGTGTCGTAAGAGTCGACTAAGGGATTGAAGTATCACTGACCATTCTACAATATTGATGATGGGCAGCAGCGTCATCATAGTGGACACATTACTGCGATCGCCAATCCTCTTGCCCAGCGTGGCGATTGTGGGCATTTACCTCCTAATGCGTCTATACGCATAGTTAATAGGAGAGGCCTACGTCCAGCAGTGGACTAACATAGGCTGATGATGATGATGATGATGATGGGCCTACTGTGACATCGTAAAATCGTCAGTCACGAGCATTTGTCTCTGTCAGTCCAGTACTCTTTACTTAGTTAATTACTAAAAGTACTGATTTGTAAGCTATAATTACATGACACTTATAACGATTATTTCATCGTATTTATAATTAATTGGCGCTTAAAAGAGAATTGTGTCAAAATTTATTTCGGAGTTTGTAAGGTCCAAAGTCGCATGATTTGGCAAAGATGTCAAATAGAGGCATTTTTTTATTAAATTTAAGAATAAGATTTATAAATAAATGCGTTAGATTAAAAAAACCGGCCAACTACCAGTTGGACTCGCGTCCAGGGGTTCCGTAAATATAAAAAAAAATTGTTGTAGTACTTATAGTTTCTGAGAAAATCGGCTGACAGATGGACATGTCGAATCTATATGGGTTCCGTTTATGCGATTTTGGTTGCGGAACGTCAAAAACGCAAAACTGAAATATTTCATAAAATAATTTGATTAGTTCCACAACTAGTAAGAATAAAATTTAATTTAATGGAGGCTATATCTATTTTACCTACTTATAATTACAGGTCACCTCTGATGTTACCTAAAGTATCATCGTCACCGTCAATCAGCGACGAACAAAAGGAACGAATGATGATGAACAGAAAACTCGCTGAAGAAAGGAGACTAGCAAGACTTAACAAATCTAATAACTCCAACCTGAGTGCTAACCAATCCACTGAAGCGATTCCAGAGAGAAATGAGGAACCAAATAAAGATAATCCTCATGTCAATAATGAAGAAAAAGCAGAAGTTAATATGAACTTGGACAATCAATTCGACAGAGATTCACCCGTAGTAAAAAAACACAATAGAACTAATGTCATTGACAGTGACAGTTCTGATGACGATAATGTGGTTGCAGTAAATGAATCAATTACTGTTGATGTCCATAGTTCAGTTGTAAAAGATGTTCAAAATGTTGATGAACAGAATTCCGATAAAGAGAATATGGTTGGAGATGATGTGGAATCTAATCCTGACATTCTTCCTGCAGAGACTACTTCCACAGTTACAACTGACAATGCTAAACCTTTTGACCATCATAATGAAATAGATGTGACTAATAAGATAGATGATAAAGAAAATTCATCCAATTCTGAAATTATAGGTGATGCATCTAAGAATAGTATTCATGAAACTGATGCCCAAACAAACCTGACCAACGATACAGAAGAGGAGAAAAAAGAAAGTGATTTATTGACAGAAGAGCTAATGGATGTTGATTTTACTGATGACTTTTAATAAAAAAACAAACACTATATTTAAAATTTTATTGTTAGCACAAAATTAAACAAACCATGGAATATCACAGTACAAACGATCCGCTATGCATGCTGTAATATCAAATAAATATCCATAAACCTAAGTTACAAAATGCACATCTTTGTATTCAAGTTAATAAACAGAAACTTCATAAAAATTTATGTTGGGTATTCCAAAAATCTAAAATATTTCACTTTTTCTCGAAAATTACTAGTAGAGTAGCCTTACTCAATTACAACTACTTACGATACATTGCCAGTAACTGGCCACTTAATGTAAAATAGGTTCGAATTTCATTCACCAACGCCGTTGTTTTTATACATTTCATTTTCGACTTTGTCGAAATAGTCTTTATTACAAGCATATTATAAGATGGCATGCTTTAATATGACTTAATTGTAATCGTCTCAAGAGAGAAAATCAAAGGTATAAAAACCATTGTCCATTACTTATCAAACTCGTAAATGAGCCTATATTAACCCAGAGATATTAGTAAATTCTTCGTTCTGTAGCATAGTTGGCTAGCTATACGAGAATGGTTAGCTAATGGCAACTATTTAACAAATTTTATTTTGACTCAACCCTTCGTATGGAGTGTATATCATAGTTTCGGGCACGCACTGTCGGAGTATCGTGCTGTCGAATATTCGTAGGCTCGATTGTTGCTGGATCGAATGTTCGCTGAGTCGAAATACTTGTGGTCGAAATATGCTCAGTCGAAAAATAATTATCTAGAATTGTATGGTTTCGATCTGTTGTGTGTCGAAAGTTCATAGGCTCGTCTGTTCGCTGGATCGAAATACTTGTGGCCGAAACATGTGCAAACTGTTTTATATCCGTGCAGGGATATTTCAATGAATAAATAAATAGTACTCATACCAAAATACGTGGCTACTATTAACGATGTAATCGACTTGATGGATTGCCGAAAGACTAACACACAACATTATTTTAGATACCTACATATCCACATATATCTCAAAAATAAGTGACAAGATAATTTGACATACCTATTGCTTAAAAGTGTAATGTTTGTGCCTGTGACCAATTTAAATGCTCTAATTTTGTACGATTTTCGACCCAGCGAATATTCGATCCGGTAGCAGTTGCGCCAACGAACATTCGTGCCAAAGATGTTCTACGGGACGTCAATCGAAACATCAATTTCGATTTAACGTTTTTTTATTTCTACGTTTTTCGACCCAGCGAATATTCGATCCGGTAGCAGTCGAGTAAACGAACATTCGATAGCAGGAGACTCCGAAAGTACGTGTTCGAAACTATGATATACACTCCTTCGTATGTCCGTCTTATTTCATTAACCATGCTGTTTGCACTTTTGAATGATAAAATTTTAAGGTTATTGATTCAACAGCATTTTTATCAGACATTCGAAAGGTTTTAAACCGGTATAATAATAATTCGGGAATGCTATTATCAACCAGCCAAAATAGTTGAGAATCATTAGATATTTGAAATCTACGTATTGTAATCTAACGATACAGAGTCGACTGCTATAAAAACTACTCCTTATTTACACACTGAGAAATTACCGGGCAAGAAAAGAGTGCCTATATAATATGTACGCGTAACTGTATTATTATTATGACTAAATTTAGATTAGCGTCTCGACCTCGACGTCTACATTCGACAAAATAATCAAATACCCAAAAATACTCAAAATACATAAAAGCGACATCAAAATTTCATAATTGATATATAATTCTAGTCGCTCTAAAAGTATTTTGGTTGCAACAGAATGGTCAGAATAATTGTATTATGGGATCTTTTTATAGTTTTTATCATGAATGGGAGTAGACACTTGCACAACTGGCAGCATAAAGAATATAACTTGTTAGCCAGTTTCTGTTACAATTGTGTCTATGAAAAAAATATGTTTGCCCTTTAATCATCTTTTAACGAAATTTCATAGACACGATTCTATTTCTTTCTTTTTTTTTTCAAATGATGATGGCCAAAGGGGACCATAATCGTATTAGGTAGTTATATTTGCTATTTTGTTGTTACTTAAATGAATTACTCAGAACCATGTTCACAATGTGGAAAATAACAGGCTTAGGTACATACCATTTGCAATATAAATTTTTATCGCGACTTTTTTTATATTATGATTCTTATCTCTTCTTTCCATTTAATTTTTTCATCACATTAAAATAAATACATAATTTAACCTATATGAACCTACTGTGGATTTTTAAGGATGTAAAGCTATCTCATGAAAAATATACCATGTAACTTTCCCTTGTACACATATGTATCATAATATGTATATGTTTATATATTATATTATAGATACATATTATTTTGCCTAGCTGTAATAAACAAAAATGTATTTCTACATATCCGACGTATGTCGAGCACAAGGCTTTAAAATGTTTTTTTTATTATAAACAAAAAATATGTTTGTGTCTTTAAATCTTTCAATAATAATGACATATGCCTGTACATTAGTATAGGTCCGATCTAACACTTAACAAAGTGACAAGAATACAACCAAAAAAATAAAAATCCTCAGTGGCAATTTCACCTAATAAATAAGATAAATTATACATATTTAGTATTTGGTTTTACATCAGTACGAGGAATTTAGACAACCAGAACTTAAAATTAAAATATACTTCAACCGGAACCAATATCACATGTAAAAGTATAGCTTGACAACTGCGTTCGTAACTAGGGCTGCCAACTGTCCCGCTATATGCGGGACGTCCCGTTTCTGGGGCCCTAAAGTATGCGTCCCGCAAAAGGTTCGCGCGGGACCACGGGAAGGATCTTTGGTTGGCAACCCTATTCGTAACACTCCCTATACTGATGACCTACCGCGAACCACAATCGACATGTTGTATCCCTGTCACGCTTACGTACGAATTCACAAGTGCGAGAGAGAAGCAACACGGCCCTCTGTATATTGAGTGTCACGAACGAAATTGTCAAGATAACTACGCGACTACTCCTTTATTCATAAACGTTACCCAAGTTAACAAGCCGCTATGTTTGTCCCTATCTATCTTACAGACATATTGATAAGCCCGAAAAGGACAAACAACAGTTAGCTTACTCAGATGTTTATGAATAAGGGGGTAAGGGTCTTTTTCACCATCCCTCAATAAAACATCTGTCAGATAAAAGTTAGCTTTCCTTTTCTTTTATATGCTTTGGAAAAAGGATAGTGATAATTTTATGTGACAGATATATTTACCCGGGAATCAGGAAACAGGTCGAGGCTCAACTTCAGCGAGCTACAGATCTTGACTATACATTTACCCCCTTATTCATACACGCCTCTTAACTTAACATGCCGCTATGTATTGTTTGTCCCTTTCTTTCTTGTAGACATATTGACAAGGACGAAAGGGACCAACAATACTTAGCAGCTTGCTAAGTTAGCAGACCTCTACGAATAATGGGGTTAAACTTTAATCAAATAAACCACATAATTTATTAAGGATAACTATAAAAATATAATTATTTGAGTGTATCTCAGTAAGCCTGCCAGAACAAACCAACATTAAACGAACCGTGTCAACAACTTAGGTTTAAAATAGGGATTTAATATTCCTCAATCAGTCACTACGGAGAGGGATACCACAGAGACCAACATATCAATTCATTATTTTTACCTACCCGGTAAGTTAATAGGAGAGGCCTACGTCCAGCAGTGGACTATCATAGGCTGATGATGATGACCTACCCGGCAGGAAATAAAGTTGACTTTAGTTTGGTTGAAAACTTTACGAGGCTAAACAAATGCAACTCTCTTCTAATTATGGTTTTCAATATTTTTACTGCCACCAGACGGCGCTACGCAGGCATGAGGTCTAAACAGCTGTCAAATTCATACTTCGCGTATTTATTTTGATAGTTTGTTGTACCTTACGCCACAATGCTGCCGTCTACAGCCCCATAGTGGCAGAAAAAATATCAAATCCCTCATTGAAATGAATACAAATTTGATAGATGTTAATAAGAGTACTACATGGTCCATGGCCCTTATGAGGATAAGGGCTACGCTTTTCTTCGAAGTTTATTTTAGAAAGCTTTGTAACATTTAGGATCCGAATTAGGAGGATTCAAGTATAAAAAGGTCTTGAATATCTAACTTATAGGTCTCAAACTGGCAGCTCACAAAGCTAGTGTTCAAACAATCATACCTCTGTGTTCGATACAAAAGTAGGCAAACCAACTATTATGCAAAAGTGGTTTAAAGTTGTACTATTCTGCCACGCCTAAATTTCATGTGATAAAGACAAGTATAAACTACTTGTAATACGTGTTGTAGTAAACACATTTTTAGTACAGATGGTGCCTTTTTTATGCTCTAGTGCGAGAAGTGTGTCATTTTACGTCAGGTCCAAAACTTCGGAGGGCCATCTGCACTAAAAAATGTCGTACGAGACACGTGCAAAAACGAAATTCGTAACTCGTTTCGATTTAAAACACTCCCTGTCGGTCGTGTTTTAAAACATCGCCACTCGTTTCGAATTTCATGTTTTTCGCACTTGTGTCGTAATGTACTATTTCAATACAGATCTACGCCATCTATTGACGAAGGCACACACTAATCCCCTTATTCATAAAAACGGTGACTAGTTTCGAGGGTTGCGTGGTGAAACCCGATAATTTTTCATTGAAATGTCAACTTCACGTAAGTGTCATATAGTTCGTATTTCAAAAACCGGTTTGCTCGACTTATCGGGTTTCACCAGGCAACCCTCGGTTTGTTCAAAAAGTGGACGCACGTAAGATGTATGGGCGTTACTTGATGCCAGATGCCTTCATTTTACGCACTGACTCTATTAGCTAATTTATGTTTTCTCCCATTCTACGAAACGCTAATGTCAAATTGAACGATAAAGATAAACAAATTAGCGGCAGACCTACCACAAACTTCAAAATCCGCAAATTTCGAGGATTTATCTCTCTCACTCTAGTAACGCCTTCGTTGGAGTGACAGAGAAAAATCATCAAAATTTACGAATGTAGACGATTGACGTTTATGAATAAGGGTATAAGATGTTACGTCACAAACAATGATTTACCGATTAACGCAGCTGCCAATTCAATGGCAGCGAATATGAACCTTTACAATGCAAACGCGACCAAAAACTACATCTAACGTACATAACCTACAATTACACTGGGAACAAACGATGTGTTGCTCTGTCACACTTATGTACAAATTTGCAAGTGTAACAAAGAGGCAATATCAGCAACATGTCGATTGATCGCGGTACACCCTCGGGTTATAATGTATTGAAATAACACTAATTGGTGTCTGGGATCAAAGAAGCGAAGAATGTTGTGAAGATCATCCACGTCACAGCTAGGAGGGACTGCTGATTATCTTCTGGTGGCGTATTTTCACTGGTCTGGTTTGCCTGAAAATTTGATGAATTTTATCGATGAGTCGTTGTGATTAAACTTTAGAATGTCTTGCGTCACACGATAACGCTACGCGACGCGATCGTAATAATATTAGGTATTTGAGTGAATCAACTTTTTTCACAAGATGGAACGACGACCTGGTAAAGGTTATATTGATTTAAACTTTCACGATTATCACTCATATTTTAAAGACAAACGGGTCTTAATCGCGTAAACTTACGTTTAATTATATCCTGACGTTTCGGGCATGACGTTACACCCGTGGTCGCAGGCGCGTTTACGCGATTAAAACCCGTTTGTCTGGTAAAGGTTGCGGGTGTCCAATGGATGCAGACAGCTCACGACCGATCTTTGTGGAACTCTCTGGGGGAGGCCTATGTCCAGCAGTGGACGTCAATTGGCTGATGATGATGATGAACTTTTGTTCTGTCTGTTATTGCCATGGTTACGGTCGCCTGAGGTCACCCTGGTTTTATGCAAAATTATGCTATTTCAATTAGGCAAGTAGTGCATGTGTGTGGCCCACTAAGGAAAGGGTTTATTAACACCAGAAAAATGTATATTGCATAGTTTGCAAACATACATTTTTCTGGAGTTAATAAGATTAACAAACAGAAAAAAGCTGATTCACCCATTTACAGTGAAATAAAAATTACACTTATGCGGAGTAGCAAATTGGTCCCTCATTTTCCATATAAGGTGTTTTCAAATTAGTTGCCGATACTTTAGGGTATGCATGCATGTGCTCATAATAACAAACAACTTTCTCTATGAGACTTATATCGAAATCATGAACAAAAAAATCGTCTTTCTATATAAAGCGGGCCTACCGGTACCGGCTGATCAACTTTTTAAGGAAAGTTTTTTTTCGAGATTTCCATATCTCCCATAAGGAAATTTGTTCCTTATCATGAGCACCATGCAAACCCTAAGCGGTCGGCAACTAATTTGATAACACCCTGTATATCGTAGCGTCCGGAGCGCTCAAAAATATCTGAATACTCCTCTATCGTTATGGCGATAAAGGCGTACAGAAAGTTGCGTCGAGCTAACGCAGATACTTCACAAATAAGTATTAAAATGATCTTCCTGGAAACCCCAACTTTCGAAAGGTTGGAATGGTCCATTTGTTTTCAACATGGTCGTAACACACCTGTCAAACTAAATAAGAAATATCCGCGTAGCACCCCAGTTGTCCATCGTGTAGTAGAAATAACTGACACGTTTCATTTTCGAAAATGGCGATCAAAAGCTTATTAATGTATTCCTACCTGTGGGTTTACAGCTTCATTGACAGGAGCCTGAGCGACTGGGTTAACCGGAGCCTGATTGCCAGGGCCCTGATTGGCCGCAAATGGTGCCTCATTGGCCTGAGCTGGCTCCTGATTGGCCGGAATTGGGCCTTGATTGGCCTGAGCTGGCGCCTGATTGGCCGGAACTGGGGCTTGATTGGCCTGAGCTGGGCCCTGATTGGCTGGTTGGTCGCCGAACGGTCCGGGATTGGGTCGCACTGGGACCGGCTGTCGCCTCGGTTGCTGGTTGACGTGGAGATCGCGAAAGAAGCCGATTTGGTGCCTGGAAAATGGATGGATTATTTGTTATCAGTATTCAAGTTGTATGTAAATATAACTATGAGGAGGTTTAAATGGTGGCCAAAACAGAACCGTAGTATTGCCACCGGTTAACTGACCAATCGTGAACTTTATTTATATGGCAATAAGGTTCACGAAAAAATTAAGTTACCCGTGATGGATATTTTTATGGATTTGTAACTTTAATTTAGCATTGTTGTTTATGTACAACTTAAAATTTATGTGGTTGGAAACAGATTTTTTTTGGTTTTTGATAGTGTCGACAGCGAACAAATGGATAAGGGTGCGGCTCCACTGACGCGGAGCGGAGGAATGAGACCGCATCACAGTGTTTCAAATTCGAATTTCAAGAATGTATTTGGTCAATTTTGCATAGCAAGTGCAGTGGAGCCGCACCCTAAAGAGGTAAGTTTTTGCTCAACGCTGACAGGTAGATGCAATACATAGTTAGATTTTACTATCACTTTTCACACATTGTTTTACCTCTAATATTTTGAGCACAGCCGACAGCCTTGCATTGGTCCTGGAGAAAGACTCCGGCTGACTACGAATTACTAATTTGTTCAGGGCTACTTTTATAAACGGCGAATCGTCCTCCTTTATAGATGGGATACAGATAATACTAGTATACGGTACTTACAAGTATCCAGCCACAGTCAACACCGAGCAGAAGTCTCGCCGGGCTCCCATAGAAGTACACTAGCGAGCACAGTATCGCGATCCGTGACGCCGCGTACAGATGGTCGAGCGTCGTGTGATACGCCGTCCTCTTTTATAAGCGGGAATACTAATAGTACTTACAAGTACCCAGCCACAGCTAACACCAAAACGAGTAGCAGTCTCGCCGGGCTCCCGTAGAGGTACACTAGCGAGCACAGTATCGCGATCCGCGACGCCGCGTACAGATGGTCGAGCCAGTCGTGAGGTGCGTCCTCTTCCTCGGGCGCCGGGGCCGGTTCCGGCGCGGGCTCGGGCGCGGGCGGGGCCGCGGGCGCCGCGTTATTCGTTGCTTGCCACCTACCATTATTATACGTATTTATTATACGACATAGGAATAATTAAATCAAGTCAATGAACATGTTGATTCGACTGGCATCGACTGGGGACACCTGACATTAGACCTAGGTATGCCTAGGTGCTGGTTTTTAAGAATTGAAAAATATCCGGTATAAAATACTATCATATCAAGTCAATGCGGAACGAAATCCTGCATCTGCACCTGATTCGACTTATAAGATTAGATAATAAGTTGTAAGTATGAGATGCGTGGTAAAACAAGTTGATAATAAATGGGCTGGAATTATTTATTGAACAAATTAGTAGGGATTTAGGTAGGCAACCACTGGAGACCTCGTGCTTACAATTAATTTTTCTCTGGTGAGTTTCGAAACGGGGTAATAGCTTCGAATTCATTAATTTCCGAAAATTCCGTAATTATATGATATACATACAGATACGATGTAATTGTAGTCTATTAAATGACGACGAATTACTGAAGTGAGGTATTAAGTATCTAAAGGTGAAGGCCAAAATAAATCCGTCGGGTTTTTATAAGTAGGTATGGTATATGCCTAGCGTATATATACCTAAACACAATTCGTGTACATGTTATTTTACCACTAGGTACGCAAAATGAAAACAATCGATAGCTAATTCGTTAATAGGATTTACGGCTTTATCGCATTTGTAAACAATTTCGCGGTTTTGTAAGAGAGTAATGAAATTTAATAATAGGTATATTTTAATGGTAGCACGCTAGTACATGTGTCGGTAAGTTATTAATTACCATTGAATCCGTATATTTATAAACAAATTAAAGCATAATATGAGATATGAATTCTGTGATCAAGAATCAAGATACAAAGTTCAAAGTGGAACTTATGCCAATAGTAATCAATAAATAGTAGTAAGTAATGTGCAAAGTATAATACTCACATATTAGCATATTGCTGCATATACTGCAAGTACGCCTGCTGCATCATCATCATATGATTTGCGTATGAAGCCGGGTCATTAGGATTCACTGGCAGAAACCGTCCACCAAAGTTGTTGTAGTTGTTTGGGTAAGGTGGTACACGGCCATAATTGTTGACAAAGGAGCTTAAATAGTTCTGCATCTCCACTGTATGATTTTGGTCATTCTGTCTTGTCTCAGGTCTTGACACATGGATGGTTTCAGCTCGCTCCCCAACATTCCTCTGTCTTAGACCGTCAGGGGAAGGCACGGGAATTTCCATATTCCTTTTTGGTGTGCACACAAGGTGCATAGTGTGTGCTATTTGGCTTTCGTATGTTCGAAGGACATCTTTAAGAACTGCGTTGTCATCTAACAATTGGCCTGAGTATATGATTTTTTGTTCATCTGTACCCTGTAAAAAAAATGATCTGATTTGGCAGGCTTTGAGAGCGCAACACATTCCAGAGCATTATATAGCCGTTGTACAAGAAATGTACCGGAATATAATAACTCGTACCATAAGCCCTACAAGCATCACCAACGACTGGTGAAGACCATGAAGACTCGGCACTAAGCCCTTACTATTTAACATAGTAATGGATTATATCACTAAAGATCTACAGGAACCGGCACCATGGTCACTTTTATACGCCGACGATATAGTGTTAGTTGCGGAAACGGTTCACCCTGTTGTGGCATAACTCTTTTATGAATAATTCTATATGGCATAAACTATGTAGTCATAATGGGCTTTATGCAGAAACTGTTGTGGCATATTCAACTTTAGCATATTTCGTTGTGGCAGATTTCGAGTTGTTCGAATATTATATGAGCATAATTTCGATGCTCCTATTTATGATGAGGCATAATCTGGATGTGCATAAAAAGTATCGGTATAGTTTGTTTTAGCATAACAGAGAAGGAATAATTAGGTACAACCTCTCAATATAATCGAGGTATTAGTCATATTCTGCACGTTACTTACTGTGTTACTGAGCTGAGTACTTTCTAGGTTGCTAAAAAAATTAACCTCGAAGACTAAAGTCTTCTAACCTAACCTATCCGAGTCGGATCTGCCCCGGAAGGATTTGTTCGCTCGCTTCGCTCGCTCACTGTAGAATTTTTTACCCTCCCAACAAAGTCTGCCTGCAAGGCAAAAATGCATGCAAGGTAAGTTTCGAACATGTGGTTATATGCCAAAAAAATATGCAAATCTAATTTCTGTCTTATAACACTCGGCGTGAATAATAATATGCCAAGATAGTTTCGGGCAAAATAATGTTCGAAATATTGTTATTTATGCCAAGTGATGTTTCTGCCTCATTAAGATTATGCCAAAATAGATTATGCCAAGTCTGTTATGTCATGTCCTAAGCGTTTCGGACAAAAAAATGCCAGATAGAGGGAACCCTGCGGAAACTCTACAGACCGTATAAACCGACCTAAATGCTTGGGTAATGTCAAAGTATTTATTTGCCAGAATACAGTACAGGAAGTTCTTATAAAATAATATACAGTAGGTATGTATTACCTCGTAGAGCAAAGAATGAAACCCATTACTATTTAGATCATACTAAACAACTTTTACTATGGGGCCAAACTCGAATTCGCGAAAAAAAAATTACTCTCCCATACAACGTGTTCATAATCACGCAATCAAAATGTATGAAACTGTCAAATTTTTTTTCGTGAATTCGGGTTTGGCTCCATAGTAAAAGTTGTTTAGTATGATCTAAACATTAATGGGTTTCTGTCTTTGCTCTACGAGGTCATACATACTGTATAACTGTGTATTCAGCCATCACACAGGCGTGATCAATGGCCTTGGAAGGTAAGGGGTTGAAAATCAGTCGTGAAAAAACAGAATACCTACATGTTCTGCCATCTATCGAAAGCAAGGCCGAGTGCCATTGCAGTACCGAATATCGATGGAGTCCCGATAAAGAGGATCTTTAAGTATCTGGGTTCTACAGGGTGTAATCGATAAGTATTTACAGGCCATAATTCCGTAAATATGAGAGATATCAGAAAACTTTTAACTGATATCGAAAGTACGTCACCCAACAAATAAAATTACATTAGTTACTCGTAGACAGCAGATAGGATAAAGTGGCGAAATGGTATAAGGAGGGCCGACGCCAATTAGATACGGGAATAATAATGGCCAGGAAGAAGTAGAAGAAGCTTATACTAGAGCACATTTTGAAGCTCTTTTACTGTTATGGAACACTTCTCTATTACCCTTACTGTATGGTCTGTATGATATAAGTTTGTTGAATTTATATACATAAATGATACCTTTTGATAATAAAAGGAGAACTAAATGACTTGGATCTTATCTTTTTTTCTTTTATCCCAAAAGTACAGAACAATGCATCAATTTTCAAAGGATTATAATTTTTTTTGGGAACAGCCTAGTCTTGTATACCTACATATCTGATGGTGACTTTAGAAATGCTCACAAATCTTTTAATACGTAATATTTTTTCTCATCATCACACATTCTAAGTACAATATTTTCCTTAACCCTTCAACTGTTAATTTACAAGCCCCGATGCATATGTTCTCGTACAGTTAGACAGTTTTTCGAGATTATCCCGTTCATCCGGGGGAAAAGGTTTAGAGACAAAACCTTCACTATTCAATAGTAGTACTAAAGTAGTTTCTTTGAGTATAAAATATTTGGACTTAATAAATCAGAATAAAAAAAAAAACTATTTTACGAGAGGTATTTTTAAAAAAAAATTCCACAATTTTTAATTTTGTAAATAATCAATGAATGTAAAGAACGCCATTAATATTAAAGACGACATGGTGCACCTGATGCACTGCGAATTTTGCGTCAAGCTTATAAGCGCGGAATTACGGTGGTGAACGAAAATATAATTTAGACACTGGTTTGTTAAAATCGATTTATTAAACAACAAAAGCATACTTCAGATTGTTGTGTCTCTTGAAATGTAGTACATTAACCATGACTAACGTTCATACAATTTATCATTAGCATAATGTGATCATTTTTAAAATATTCAAAAATTTGTAAAAATTGTTTCGAACTAGACGAACTCCACTGCATCGGGGCTTGTATTTCATAGAAGTTGCTGAATGTTCAACTTTCTGTCAGTTAATAAAAATCCGAATAGGCATTCCTGCAGCGGGAGTTTGCCAGGAGAAGGGATAATAAACGTAAATTAATACAAAGCAATTGGTAGGCGTTACAATAACCAAGTACAAGTACATGTGAACTATGATTGGCTGTTAAAATAATAACTACGCTTATCAGCGACCCAAATACATAACTGCTTCAAAGTAATTGCCGCTGATAAGCTAAGGTATGGAAAAACATGGTTTTGTGACTTTAGTGCATGCATAATAAACTAAAGTATGTAAGCATACATACTCCTATCGCTCCATAGAGCAACAAATTAAATAGATTGACAACACATGAAATTTATTTAAATTGTACATTGGAAAATCAGTTCAGCAGATGGGGGTCAAAAGTCATCTTAGAGGTCCAATTTATAGCTGACAGTCCTTTTGTTTGCTATTATAGTATTTAAAATATATCAAAACCCATATTACTTTAGTTAGATTTGGAGTGACAGGAATTAATAACACTTGATTATTTACCAGAGTCTTTATAGGTAGGTACTGTAGTATATGTGAATAAATGCAACACCCACTCTATTTCAAATATTTTGGCATAATGACATCAGTTGTGATGTGATCTTTATTTACAAATATGAAGTCACAGTCACAAGGTTGGGCACATGTCAATATATGGAATAATATTAGAAAATCATACCGTTTAATTAGGTACAATAGTTTTTTTTTAGTAATATCTTTTTCAAAAATTGTTCTCACAATAACATAATTTAATTTAATTGGAATGCATAGATACTAACAAAAATGGATGTTTGTTGTTTGGTAAAATAAACGATTTGATTTGGATAATACATTATGAAATCTTTATAGTGGTTCTAAAGATATTGGTTATTGGTAATTAAATGAGAACTACCATGCGTATAATCACAGGAAATATGTATACAATTATATTATCAACAACACAGCCTTTAGAGAAGTGATTATAATAATATTCAGCAATAATCATGAGATATTATCAACTCAGACATTTTCTATGTGTATTGATCCTTGCAGTTAAAGCAATAAGATTCAAACTTGTTTACTTTAAAACTTAGATTGTGTACACAAGTGTTTATCACTGATAAATTTAAAATTAATATTTGACTATAATGAATTGTAGTTTGCTACCCAGTAATTTTGGTCTGGTGGAATATTATGGTCCTATCATCATTATTATGATTGATTGTACAGAGTTTGAGTGCCCTTGGCTATTTACGAATATAATAGTATCAAACAGAGGTTAATGTGGAAATGAAACAATTTAAAACCAGATCTTAATGTAGCTATCTTAAGACACTAAATGTTTCAAATTCAATCACACATTAATAAATAAGGTGATCTTATGACGTCGTTTTATTTACCTAATGAGCGAAATCAACAATTGTAAGATTATAAATAAATATCCTAAAATATTAAATTCAATTTTCTGATGCAAAAATAGGAAATCTTACCGGTTTGCTCGGATAGACCTCCGAGAGATGGCCCTTTAGCTGCTTCACGGTCCACGACGAAAGACACTCGATATTTTGGTCCTCGATTTGTTGGTTCGGGGCCTTTACAATTAGCGTAACGTTATCAGGGATCATTTTCAACCATCCAAATACGACAACTAGTTAGGTAATAATCAATCTCGTGATTTGATCACAGTAAAAAATATTACTTGCATAAAAAACAAAGCTTTTGTAATACACTGCCCGCAAAACTTATAATTTTGACGAAGTAAAGGAATAGTCAAAATGTATATCTTAATAGCCACTATAAAGGAAGTATTATGAACAATTTTATTGGTTTTGATGTAAATAAATACTCCGTAATAACTGGGCACTCCACTTGTCAATTTGCCTTATTTGCCTACTACCTTGAAAATATTCGTCGATTTTTCATTGGTCCAGCAATGACGGCTGATAACAGAGAATTGTTTCCATTTCCGTGTTTCGAGCCGTGTTATTGGTGCATAATGACTAATTGTCGTATAACAAAATGCCATTGGTTTCCATTTGGTTTCGAATTTGTTGAACAAACCATTCGAACAACGAGAACTGGCTAATGTGAGTGTTGCCATTATCTTTACGTGAGCCGCTCCTTTTTCTAATTTGTTAATTTGTTATTTGTTATTTCTCTTCTCTTACGGGAGCTGGGTATAATAAAATTATACCAGTTTTCGGTATGAAAATTGATTAAAATAAAACAACATCCATAGGATTCTTCTGTCATGCTAATGCCGAATGAGCCCGTTAATTATCAAGATCACAGAGGCTGTATGACCTAGTGCTTTCGCCTTTCCATAGGGACAACTCAGAAAAAAAAGGAACAGTTAAATGTCACTAATGTCAGTGTCAAAATGCTTCTTATCGTAGTAATTCTATTGTATTGTTAAGTTGATAAGTTGTTATTTTTACCGGCTTCCCTAACTAACCTGGACCTCTCATCTTTAGAGTGATAGCCCTACTGTTTTATAATTGAAGTACAAAATATGTTCATGTAATAAATGTTTGGCCAAGAAATGCCAACTGAACCAATCTAACCTATACCGGTCATTTATTTATTAGTATTTCGGAAAATCATGGGTGTTACAGTGTGAGTTTAATACTATTTACTGAAAATTACTTTTTTCTCTATTATATGACATCTGATTGATGTATTCTTATTACAGTTCTCTTAAATTTAATTGCTTGTAACATTTAAAACATACTTTGATGTTATTCAACAGATTGCAGCAGTATCCAGTGCCGGAGAATAAGACCGGGACTTTTGTGATAGAGCTGTTGACGAGGCGCCTGCTGGCGCTGGGCGCTACGCAGCAAGGACAGTTCCTGGTAGACTGTGAGAGCTATCTGTCTCATCCGCAAATGGGTTAGTCTGAAATGATTATTTATGAAAAACTAAGATTGGTTGCCAGTTAAAATTTACAAAAACAATGTGGTGCATTAAACTGAGATTAACTACTTCATCTATCAACAGGAACCACAAAAACAGTACACATACTCCACAACTCAGAACAACCTGCTTCAGTATTCTCTATCCTGGAGAGTGGCACAAAGAACATCCATGTCATTGCAGATGGACTGTTTGACCTTCTAATGATGAAGCTTTCTCAACACTACACATCCAAGAAACAGACAAAGATTGAGAGCAAGGGGCCGAGGTTCGAGCTTGGGGACTTCTGTGTCAAACTTGGATCTGTTATGATGAATCAGAATTTCAAAGGGATTCTTATTGAGGTTAGTTTCATATTTTTATGAGACCACAATTATTTGATTTTTCTATGGGCTAAATTGGAATAAATATATTTTGTATTAGTTTTGTATTACAAGGCTGGTACAATTGTTTAAAGGTGCCTCTTTTATATTAACTAAGGCTTAGTCTTCAGGGTATTAAGTGCGAAAATTGTAAATCGTAAATTTTGAAGTAGATAATAGTTGTGTTGATTTTTTATTTCAGGTTGAGTACCGTCCCTGTGTTATGGCGAATGCTGTCTGGGGTCTCTTACGCGAGTTTCTCCAGGGCCTGTTGGGCCCCTCTGTGCCAGTGACTCCACCCCAGCACCTACTCAGCCGCATGCACGAGATATACACGCCCATAGACACCATTCATCAGTACCTTGAACACTTCAGCCAGTATCGGAAACTAACTGGCCTCAGAAATGCTTAGATTTATGATAGAACATACATGTGCATGTGAACCTACTTAATTCAGAAAAACAAACAAAAGCTGCAAATGAAGCTGTCAGATGTGAAGCTATTTTCAATTTTCTGTAGATAGCTTTAGAAATTACAAAATTTATATTTGTAGGTAGTGTAGGTACATCTAAGTAAACAATTAGAGGCTTTAACTGCTTCAAAAACAACTTTTGATTCTGAATCCTCATAAAATGCTCAAAAAAGAGGATAAAATTAAACTTTTATTTACTGGTATATTTTAGATCATCGGAAAGCTGATCTGATCTGAATCTAATTACACTCAGTGTTCAAGAACCCCAATTCAAACATAAGACAATTATTATTAATTTTTTAATAGATCATGATTATTATGAGTTTAATCATTAATCAACTATGGGGTTGTTTATTATTGGAAATAAAAAAAAATTTGAAGATGATTGATATTTCTAACAATCATTTAAAGTATCAGTTCTTAACATCAGTTGTCTTTATTTCTTTCTAAATAGAGGCACCTAGGTTCTGTAGTTTTGTAAGTAAATACTAGTATATAGACTTTGTGACTGATCATTAATTATGATTAGGCTAATATCTAAGTAAGATATATGTGAGTGAGTTTAGTAAAACGTCCCACTTTGTCGTTTGCCATAAAGCCGCTTTGTCAGTTTATTCATTTGAAGATACAAGGAAATCTCGTCTTTATGGTAAGCGACAAAGTGGGACGTTTTACTAAAAATTAACACATATGCAAGTGCGTAATTGTTAATAAAAACTTATTTTTACAAGTTTGGTTTTTATGTAAACATTACGATGCTTTAATAAACTACTAAACAACGGAGTTCATGAAAATAAGATTAGTATTACGAAATTACTGGGCGGAGAAAGCCGAACTTTTGATATTTTACGGAATTTTCAACCGTGGCTTTGAACGATTAAAGCAGAAACAACCGAGTGCTTAACCGGCATAGCTTCTCCTCTTGGTTACATGTCAATTATTGGCAGTAGGTTGCCGGGCGCGGGCGGGCCCTAAACTCCTTGGCAAAACGGGACTAGCGAGATGATAATTGAAATCTAGAGTGTACGTAGTACTTTTATCAGAGATTATAGAGTTATCATCAACTTTCCCTATAATAATACCTTTTACAGGTTCATCCTGTATTTCGCAATCAAACAATAACGTTTTGATAAACACTATTTATTAGGTAGGAATTTAAGAAGAACAAGATGTAGATTCAATACTGAGCTATGGTCTAGATAGCTATGGTCTCACTACTAAAACTAACATTGACAAACTAGAAAATATGCAACTCAGGTTTCTAAAACTGCTTGTTAACAATAAAACTAAATTAAAATACAAAAATAATTATAGATATCTCTTCAAAGTATGTAATATATTACCAGTTAGCTATAAACATAAATACCTACTTACCATTAATAACCATAACTGTAAAGACCTTAACTCAGATAATAACTTATTAATACCTGTCAACCATTCATACAATACAAAGGCCGCGGCTACAGGTAAACTGTTAGTTCCTAGAATAACTAACCACTATGGTGATAGAACTCTTCGGAAACGCATCCCTTACCTACTTAACAGTTTGCCTGAAGCCATTAGGTGTCAGGCCAACAAAAATAAATTTAAGAGGCTTCTGAAAACACACTTCCATAATTTGCCATATCAATAATAATATAAACTCATAATTAATTTAATTTTATAACACCTAGGTATGTATAACTATTTTATATAATGTAACTAAAAAGAGACTGTGATCCTACAGTCAAACTCTGAAGAGTTTTGTAGGACAATTACTAATTCTAAGACTGTAATCCATATTTACTATTAATAATAAATAATAAATAATAAAAGCATATTCACGTTCGCTTCCGGTCAAAGAATATAATACTTTAAAGAGCTTCCGGTAGGGTAGACTGGGGACAATTGAAACAGGTCAGGATTGAAACAAGTCAAATATCTCGGAAACTATAATGCCTACGCGTCTCAACACTCGGAACAAGCGGTAGGCCATATTGCAATCCTTAACAGTAGCGCACGGGCGCCGGTGCGATACGGAAGTGTCCACGAGCGAAACCAGTTTCACGCGGTAAAAAGTAAGTATTCGTGCTCTCGTATATTGTCTTATAACTTCGTCTACACTCGCATATTGACTAATCTAATTATGTAAGTGTTATAGTTAGGAATAAACGAATGTTTTTATGTACGGTGATCAGAGTTAGAGTCTTTTTTTATATAAAATATTTGACATCGAAGTGAAAAAGGTGGTTTGGGGACGATAGAAACAACGTGCTTGGGAACAATTGAAACGTTTTTTAAACTTTGAAATATAAAGTTTTGTATTCGATGCACATGTTGTTTTATTAAGCTTCACAATTATTTGGCTAGTTTTTGATCTAGATCATAAATAGTACGGTCAACCCGTACATCGCTTTACCTTAAACTCGCAAATCAAGTAGTATCGCTGCATTTTTGTTATGTTATTTAGACACTATAGGGCAATATAAAACTACATTTTGCAAGCAAAAAAAACGTGCTAGCTGGGTCACGTTTTATAAAGTTACAATTTACAATTTCGCTGTTTGCCTCTCTAACGCACTCACATATTGGCTAGAAAGAGAGGCAAACAGCGAAATTGTAAATTGTAACTTTATAAAACGCGACCCTGTAGTACGTAAAAAACTGCAAAATTTACGGTCATTTTATAGTTTCTGATTTTTATTTAAAAAATCTTACGTTTTTTGAATTCATATGTTATTAAACGTTGAAAGAATAATAAATTTCCAACAAGTTGAGGTAACATGCATAACCGTACGTCTTATAGTTTCAGAGATTCGAGACTTCAAAAAGTACTCTTTTTTTGTAAACTAAATAAAATTTGGTGTTTTGCTAACGTTTTCGGCTTAATATCGCCTCACGTTTTTAACGATGTTTTTGTTTACCGCTGTAATGAAACCATTTAAACACGCACTTTTGTATGTTTGATTATTTTCTGCGATTCTACATCGCTATATCTTGTAAATGCATTAAAACTATCTTGGTTAACCCCTCGTCAGTGACGACAAAAATGGCGAAAAGTCGTTGTCTGTGGAGCCCAGTTCGGGCCTTGTCACATACAAGGATTGCCAGGCCACCGATTCTAAGAAACAGCCCGTACAACGGCTCTTTCGCACGACGGCTGCTCAAGGCCAAGTTTTCTATCTGTCCTATTTCACTAGCTACACACCTCAATGAATATGCAAGAGACAGGTATACATTAGTCAGCTTTATTACTCAGTGTCCAAATCGGGCTTCGCCACAGATGCGGGCGGTATCGGGCTTCGCCACAGATGCGGGCGGTTGATATAATGTTAAAATCGGGCCTCGCCACTGACGAGGGGTTAAGGTAAATGTAAATGGTAACAGTGACAATGAAGTCTAAAAGTCGTATACTCCTTTTTTATTCCAAGTTTTTTTAACGACTTTTTCAGATGCTCATAAATTGAGATATGTTCATGCTATACTTGCGAACTTTTAATGAGCTCATTGTATGCAAAGGTAGTAATGAAAAAGATTAAAACAGATATAAATACTTTCATTGTGTCGAAGATATTTAAGTGTCTCAATTGACCCCACATAGTGTTTCAATTGACACACATGTGGGGTCAATTGAACCACTCTGCCTTTTTCTTTTTATTTCACCATTGTCGAAGAACTACGAGTTATAGGCCATCCAAATACATTTTATTTAGGAACCAGATAACTAACCTTGAAATATTATGTGCGTACATCCTTCTACTTATAAAAATATAGCGGTCACGGTCGGTTAAAGGCAAATTGGTTCAATTGACCCCAGTCTACCCTACTGTCTCACTATACCTATACTCTGACTCTGTTTGGTTTGGTGTTTAAAAAAAGGTAAACAATCTTGCAGTATCTTTTTTTGAAAAATGCATAAGTATAAAAATCCAAACTAGGTACTTAATGAATCAAAAATAATGTAAATCACTGTATTTCCTTGTTATATTTGCTAAAACTTATTTTCTAGGTACTCGTAGTTTTCAATAAAAAGATACTGCAAGATTGTTTATCTTTTTGTAAACACCAAACTAAACAGAGTATAAGTGCTAATACTATACCGATCGAATTTATATTAATAGAAATCCTATGCCAGCTTTGAGTAACAAAGTATACCAGTGACACGCATAATATGTGATCGAAAAAAGAATTTTCCAAATCGGTCCTCGCGTCTTCGAGTAATCGGGGAACATACATAAAAAAAAAAAAGATTTCGACGAATTGTAAACCTCCTCCTTTTTGAAGTCGGTTAAAAAGACTACTAATATGCCGGCGACACGGCACTTCTGTCCAAAACGTTCGTATTTCAATGCATAGGAGTGTAGGAGTAAGAACTTGATTTATGGTAGTGGCATGATTTACTTTGATCACGTATGTGTGTCACGTGCATAGGAGTCTGATTTTGTTGAACACAGATGCTGTGTCATCGGCGTCGGACGTGTTAATAATGTTAATATCACCATAGTTTTATTCAGTAAGTATCTAGTATATACATTGTAACTTAAAAATGTAATAACTAGCAGTTTATATTTAAAATTAGTAGTATAATAATTTCACTGCGTTCATGTTAAAACGCGCGGTGTCTAAACGCGCCGTTACTGAGGACCTACCGGGAGCGTTGTAAACTTCGACCATCTGTCTCTGTCAGTCTAATAAAAACGTAAATGGAGTAACAGTGACAGATGTCGATATTTTCGATGTTCGCGCTAGGCCTTCAGAAATGTCATGACTCGTGACTGACAGTCATGGTCATGAAGTAAACATAAATAAATAAATGACAGATAGAAAACAGAAAGATGCAAAATAGCTTGAATGTGGTTTGATTTGATTTCTATCGATAAATATATGAAAGTATGTCGTTATTACAGCAAATTCCGTACAAAGAATATGCGAAAGTAATCGGAGCACTAACTCAAGAACAGTGTGAAGTAATTGCAAGTCTAGCTAACTTAGAGTAGGTTCCCTTATCGTGTGAGGAAAAACACATAAGAATTTTCTTTGAAAAATATTGTTGCACTTATTTAACTCATGTTTTGCAGAGTACGTTTTACGCAGTCAAATGCTCCTGGCGAGATAATATTGAAAGCTCTAGACAGAAATGGCTGTTCATTGCAAAAGTATAGAGAACTCCTCTCGACGGCGCTGAATAGAAAAGTGATCAAAACGTACTACAAACCGGAATCTAAAGTAGCAATTCTTATAGCCAATGACAAATATCAACATTTATCCAAGTTAATCACTCCATCCATAGACTGTGACTCTCTGGCTGTTCATTTTAAGGACATGGGTTTTATTGTGATGACTATTAAAAATACTGTCAGTGAAGCTTTGAAAGGAATTCTGGCTGAACTGTTCGTGTTAATACCAGAGAACTCTTATTGTGAGTATTCAAGTTGATTACACATTTTGCTGAGTATGTCCATTTCCAATGCCCGTTCAAAAACCTAAATCATTCCATTCATGCCCCCTTAATAATTATAATTAAAATGCAAGGAAGTAAACTTATATTGATTAGACCTTTTTGTTATAATGACTTCATATTCCAGGTTTCGTCTTTTATGCTGGTCATGGCTGTGAGCTTTGCAACACAAAATGCATGCTTGGAGTGGACTGCCCTCCAGAAGACATAGAGTTGAGCCACTGTGTCACAGAAAACTTTCTGCTCAGAGAGGTCAACAAATGTAAGCCTGAATTGAGCATCTTGATCATGGACATGTGTAGACTCAGTTTGAACAGGTAAATTATGTTACAATTGACCAATAGTAAGATTATGCTACTATTTGAGTGGTCTTTCTTAAATTAAGCTATCATTAATGTTATAATTATATCTCTACTTTTTGATCACAACATTTTCTAAACACATACTTTTTCAGGACTGCCAACCCTAAAATCTTTTCTGCTATCTCCAACGTTGAAGAATACACCATCCATAAAAACTCCCTAGTCACCTACTCTACCCAATCAGCTCATTCAGCATATGAAGTGTTACAGATAGAATGCTCCTATAGCCTCGACAATAATGTTACGTATGAGTTAAAGCCAGGTGACACAGAGAAGATTGTGCCGCAAGGCAGCCAATATGTTAATGCACTGTGTGAGAGACTGACTGATGGATTGGACGTCAGTGCTTTGTTAGATAAAGTTCATGAGGGTATGATTCTCTCTACAGATATTTGCTTGTAATCAACTCAATGCAACATCATTAATCCAGCCTTAACCTTATTACCTTAAACTAGGAAAATCTAGCCTACCTTTAGTAAAATATTTTAAACTGCAATTAAATATTGACATGAAATGTTTCACTTTCAGATCTTGAGACTTCTATGAAGAAACAAAGACCTATTAAACTTCAATGTGGAGTTGAAAAAAGATCATTGTATGATCCTGCTTCAGGTAATTTATTTATCATTAAAAAAATAATATCTAAACCAAATGTAATTTATGACAAAAAAAATCTGTTACAGGTGATATTGCATCATTAAAACATAGAATCCAAGAATTATGTAAAGTGTATGAAGATAATTGTGCAGTTTTATGAAGGCAACATGTAATGTTTCTGTTACAAGAACAAAACAAATCTTATGAAAATGAAGACTCATGGAAATTTATTTTAAGGATAATGTCTCATATAATGGGAGAATCAAGATAAAACATAAAAAAATTACGTTTATAAATAAATAACTTTAAAAAGCTGAAAACATGAAGTGCTTTAAAAAGCAAATAAACTAATATAGTAAACCTTTACTGCATTTTATTAAAATTTTTACATGACTTAGTTGGGGAGCGGATAACAATGTATAACACTTTTATTTTCTCATTAAAGACTGAGGCTGGAAATGGTTCACTATGTTGACCCACCAGCTATCTTCAACCCCTTTTGTGAATTCCCGGATGAATCTATAGTTTAGGATGTAGATTTTGTCCTGGTATTCTGGCTGGACACTGAAAAATGATAACAATTTTAAATACACCTGGTAGTAGGACAGATAACAGATCCCTCTGCATGCATGTCTGTCTCTACAGGCATAAAGGCCAGTGTCACATAATTTTGCGCCCGCCATTGTATAAGATGGTGAATATACAATAATTTGATTAGGTCTAGAAAGCTCGTTCTTGGAAAATGCTATTGAGAAGTAGTATCTAAATAAAACAAATAGAGGAGACTACAAAACCATAGAAATAACTGATGTGCTGTACTGGTATTAGAAGTCATTGTGAAACCTTACCAAAAATTTAATAACAAATATATTTTCTACTGATGATAATTTTCTTACCCTAATGAAACTGGTGGCAAGTCCCCACTCTCTTGCATCTGTTTCAAGCCTCGCAACACATGGTAGCACATTGTGATTTCTACCCAGCGCTTGTCTGACTCATCAAACATAACTCCCACCTGCAAAAAACAAGTTGCTTTCACACTGCTAAAGTTTATAGCAAATTATAAATGGAGTCTGTTCAAGAAGTGGAGGCAAGATGAAGATACATATATGGACATGCTTTGCTGCCAGATCCCTTCACTTCCCACAAAAACTCATGATGCTAAATTCACAGAAAGGAAGAATTAACTTAAATTCAAACAAATTGGATTGGTCCCCGTTTAGTTAATTTTCAAAGTAACCTGTATAAGTGGAGTGTTAGTAATATTTAAACTACAAAGATATTATGTAGGCTACCATGTGCCAGTGACATTAGCATCTGGAATTTCAAAATGGTTTATTCCTAATAATAAGTATAACTAATGATCTAAGAGTGAGACAAAGCTATGTTACAAAGGAGCAATGTTTGCAGTGTTCATGAGTCTGCAAATCTCATGATTAGATGTAACAGTAGAGCAATATGCATACCTGGTAGGGGAAGGCATAGAAGATATCTTCCTTGTCAATAGACAGCAACTGTCTTTGAGTGACAGACAGCTGGGAGATAGCAGTCTTCAGGGATGCAATTGCCTCCTTGTCCACTAAGCCCTCCAAAGACTTGAAATCACTATTTTGAAGTGCCTCTGAAACTACCTGACTATGGGGTTAGTGAATTGCTGAAATATTCATAAAGTAGCAAAATAATTAGTATTACAAAGGCTCGTATAATAATTTAAATATCATGAATTAGCATGGTACCAACCTGTACTGCATGTTTAGATGCTTCAATGAACTCTGTGAGGCTGAACTCTGGTTCAAAATAGGGCCTGATAATAAGATTCGCAAACATCCAGTTTTTTATAAATTTGATAAAAGAAGGCCATACTACAGGAGGAAAGTCCATAAGCTGTGGCAGTTTCCTCGTTTCTACATTATTATCGCAATAGTTTCGAAATTGTATAACAGGGATTGTTGAGGTTATAGGGAGTTGTTTTGGTAAACATTTGTAGCTAAATCTGTCGCATATTCTAAAAGTTTGCCTCGTGAGGACTTGCCTTAAAGCTAGAGTCATATTTCGAATTCGATGTTAACTACAAAATGCACTTTTATAGGTGTATTAGAGATGCAAAACATGAAAATATAAAAGTTAACGTATTTACACTAAAATTACTTAACTTTTAGAGCTGTCAAAATGACAAAGAAACTTGACATTTCAATTCAATGGCTACTGCGGTCCTACCGCGAAAAACGAAATTCGTAAATTTCACGGATTTGTCTCTCTCACCCTAATGAATGACTCCTTCGTTTGAGCGACATAGAAAATCTTCGAAATTTACAAATTTCGATTTTCGCGGTAGTAGGCATGTTTCGTTCATGGTATAAAAATACCCTTTATGAAATACTGTTTGTTTAAAAATACTACTAATAAAACAAAAATGTTCGACTAATTATTTATTTTAGCCTCGATGTTTCCTCTTATTTCTTTTTTACGGTTATTTGGCAGTTTTGGTTTGACTTCCTTTGCTCAATTTGCAGTGAGTATTAAAAAAAAACTTTAGTGCTGGGCTACCCTCACAAATATAATCGACAGATTATAATAATCTATAATCTGGTCCTCACACGTACAGTCGACCAATTGGAACCTACTCAAGAACTAAATATGTAATGTATGTCAATGTAACGTTATATATCAAATTGTAAGATATCTCTCAGTACTTGTCATTTTGACATGGTTCGAGGGTGACCTAGGGTTCCAATTGGTTAGGTGTACAGTCAAGGTCATAAATAAGTATTATACATATACCTTTGTACATAATATTCTTAAATTTACTGTTGTTTTGTTTTTTTTTTTACTCTGTAAACTTGTTTATGTGCAATAAAGTTATGTGTACATACGTACATACATTATACACTTTTTTACTTATGTGCGGAGCACAATTGTATTAGTAATATATTTTATGCCCCTGACTGTACAATGTGTATATTACGTAGGCAGTTGCAAAGCGGGAGGTAAGTTCGACTTTTTGAAGGTGCTCATTTTGTATTTTTATTTTCCGCTCGAGTTTTGAGGTGTCCTAAGGGGATACTGGTTTAATTATTATTCGTCAATGTCCTTAATAATTATGAAGATGTACCAGCTTAGAGCGGAGCATCAAAAAGATCCTTAGTTGTTGTGTAAGAGCAATGTGCTCTAAAGGTAGGGAAGTGATTTAATGAAGTATACTACACAATTTTATAGGAAAAGATACATGAATCTAAATAAAAATATTTTCTTTCTATTTTTTAGTAATTAGTATTTATTAAATGAATAACCTAAGCTTCCTTAACCTTCTGTATGCTGCTGTTAAAAAAATGAATGAATGACCTTGATGCTTACGATTAAAGTGATAGATAAGATTACCAAACTAGGTATAGGGTTTTCTAGTGTCTTCTCGAGAGTGGGCGTTGATAAGGCCAGACTCAACGCAGTGTCGCGGCCGGAATCTGGGGCTTGGCTGCAGGCGCTCCCCTCCCCCCACCTAGGTACTCTTCTCGATGACAAGTCATTGCAGATTTTGCTGTTGCTTTTCGTCTGGGCTGTGAGCGAGCCCCATGCATGTAGTAGTGGCTATCACGCTTTGGGTTGTTGTCGATGTGCAGGGAGATTTCCGCGGCACCACGCCCTCAAGGATATATTGCGGAGGGCGTTGGTAGCTGCTAATGTCCCGTGTGTGCTGGAGCCACCGGGCCTTAGCCGGTCTGATGGGAAGAGGCCAGATAGATTGACATTGATCCCGTGAGAGAGGGGCCGATGCCTGGTGTGGGATGTCACGTGCGTCAGCACGTTCACGGCATCTCATATTAGTCGTACTGTGCGGTTTTTTTACGGGTGCGGCGGAAGAGGGATAAGCACGCAGTTCTGGCAAGCTATTTGTTTGTCCCTCTTGCTGGGGAAACCACGGGGTGCTGGTGTGCCGAAGCCCTGGCTTTTATTAGGGAGGTGGGGAACCGGTTGAGGGATTGCGGTCACGATCCTCGCTCCGGGTCTTTCCTGCTGCAGAGGTTGTCAATTGCGGTTCAGCGCGGCAACGCGGCGAGCGTGATGGGCACCTTTGCACCGTAAGTGGGGGATGGGGAGCGGGGATGGTGGACCGGCAATAGATAGGCTTATGTTTTTTTAGGTTATGTTGTTAGTCTTGGCTAGTTTTATGTTATTATAGGTTAAGGCTTTTATTTGTACATTTGGCTTTTATTTGTACATTTGGCTTTTATTTATCTTTTTTGTGTTTTATATGTATTTCTTGTGTTTTTTGATTCAATAAATGTTATTTTTTGCCTAACTAGGTATAATAAGGGTTGCAATTGCTGAATCGATCGATTGTTTTTTATGTACTGCGCATCACTATTAAAAAGTGCCGCGCCAAGGCATCTGTCAAAAGCGTCAGTTGTCAATGTCACTGTCAAAACTTGCTTTGTTTTCTCGTCGGGCGGTCGATTCGCAATATTATTTCAAGTATTTGTAGACTTTTTCGACGCAAGCATTGTAATTCAATTCAACAACAATTCATATAAAAAAACATCATGGACGACCAAGCCTGTCCCCGTTGCAAAACCACTAAATACAGAAATCCATCGCTAAAATTAATGGTAAACGTTTGCGGCCATGCTTTATGCGAAAGTTGTGTAGATCTTCTGTTCTTAAAAGGTAATTTATCCGTAATTTCAAATTAGATTTCAAGAAAATAATAATTTTTGAAAAGTGTTCTCTAAATAACATGTTTTTCATCATATTGTTACCTATTCCGATTTTAGGATCCGGTTCATGTCCTGAATGCAACGTGCCATTACGGAGGAGCAACTTCCGTGTACAATTATTCGAAGATTCCATGGTCGAAAAAGAAATAGATATAAGAAAACGAGTATTGAAAGATTATAATAAAAAAGAGGAAGATTTTCCTACTCTTAGGGACTACAATGATTACTTGGAGGAAATAGAAACGATTATATTTAATTTAACAAATAATATAGATGTAGTAGGTACTAATAAGAAAATTGAACAATACAAGAAAGAAAACAAAGAACTGATTAATAAGAATAAGGCTAAAATTGGTAAGCTCTTAAATTTATGGTCTATTTATTTCTGATTTAACTCAGTTGAAGCAACTTTTATTATATCATTTTATCAAGCTGTTTTATAATAATTTAGATAAAACTGTAAATGTTTTATTGAGGTTATTACATTATTCAATTTTATTATTCCATCAATGATATTGTACATTTTCTTAATAAAATTAATCATCACCAATATCTCTATATATTTTACAGGCAGAGAAGAAATTGAACTGGAAGAAATCCTAGAAATAGAAAAACAAATGGAGGATCTGCGGCGTTCAGAGATTCTCCGCCTTGAACAGGAGGCCAAAAAGGCCAAGATTCGTGAGAAGGAGGCTTTGATTGATGAGTTAATGTTTGCCGATGGTGATGCCAAAGACATTTTGAACACATTTGCCCAGAATGCTATCGCCAATAAGCAGGAGGCAGAGGTTGTACCTATTGTGCCAAAGGTATGGGAGATTGGTTACCATTTGCACATTAATTTGAATTTTGATATGTAAATAGTCTTGATCCTGAAGTAGCAAAATGGGCTAATCTATTATTATAGCTGTTTGTCATTTATTTTGCTATTTCAAAATCAATATGGTAAAATGAGGATATATTTGGAATTATGTGGTAGGTAATGGTTCAGTTGGCTACAATTATTACCAATTTTTATTTATTGCATACAAATAAGGTCTAATTTATGGTCAATTCAAATCAAATCAAAATCAATGTCAGCAACTAAAATAGTATGCATGTGTTATAATATAATAGGTATGTTACCATATTTATTAAATAAACTGGTTTTAAAGCATTCTAGTATAACTTTCTAGTTTTTAATTTATTTATAATAAAGATTAGATTAGATTAGATTTAGATTTAAAATTTTGTTGTTACACTCATTATGTAATGTACTTCCAGGTAACTCACTTCTCCTCTGGAGTGAAATTCACAAGAGGGGCAAGTGGACAACAGCCGCTGCCTACCTTCGAAGAGGGTCCTCTCTACAAGTATGAGGCTCCAATCATACCTGACCGATGCGGCCCTGATGCACCAACTATCCAGGAGATTGTTAGCTGTGGATACTTGCAACATGTTAGGTAAGCATTTATTTACTTTATTTTTTAAATTAATTGTTATACTTTATCTGTAGATCCCTTCTGAAATGAAGCATAGTTTATTCCATCTGGGCATGTGTTGCCATATTTTTCCTTTAATAGCTAGTTTTGTTACCTGCTGGGCAGTTGAAGAAAAAATGCCAGTGAAATTTTGTTGCTTTAAAGCTGTCTAAAGTTTGTCATTGTCTCGGGCAGTCTTTCTGACCCTTGTAGGAATATACAGTTACCTAAAGTTGCCCTCCCACCTTAGATAGATAAAGAAGACAGCTGTAAATATAATTAAACGGTATTTCGCGAAACTCGGCACGTTGACAGGGGCTCTGTGCTCCATGAGCTTGATAATGAGTTTAACTGTTTAATTATATTTATACGATTACCTAAATAATAATGTATAATACAAAAAAAAAAACTAATAGACATTGCTCTGCTGCTTATTGCTTCCAGTGCAAAAGTGCCCATAACGCTCATGGCATTACCATGTTGAATAGCCATAGACAGCCTTTGCACCAAAAACGACTCGAAGCAGTGGTTGTCTCTTCTATGGCTAACGTGATGGCCCATGTCACGAACAAACTCTTTCACATCCCAGCCCCAGCTGTCTCCACCGCGAAGGGAACAAAAATGTATCCCGAGCCTAGGGGAGTGGTTTGCTGACGGAGTAGAATGCTCAAAGCGATCCTGCGTCACCCACAACCACCCTCAAAAGCAGAGATGGCACTTGTTGGGTTTTTAGATGGTCAATGCTCCGTAGTCCGGCATAGCTGTTCCACGACAGGATGCGTATAAAAAAAAAGGGGATTGGTTTGCTAGATTTGAGTAAATATTTATATTTTGTTGGCCACAGAGCAGAGAACGAAGCGGAGAAGGCCGGTGGCTACTCATCCACGCTGCCGTGCCTGCGCGCGCTGCAGGATGCCTTGGCCGGCCTGTACCACGCCAGCTGACCCGGGGTGCCTGACACTGTTATCATACTCGACTAGCACTTATATCACGGCCTTTAAATATTATTATATTGTCAGCCTCCGTAGCCTAGTTGGTAGTGACCCTGCCTACGAAGGTGGAGGTTCCGGGCTCGAATCCCGGCGAGGGCATTATTTGTGTTATTTATCACAAATATTTGTTCCTTGGTCATTTCTGTCTATGTATTTAAGTATCTATATGTATCTATCTGTTATATAATATAATCGACGCTTATCATGAACAACGCTGCATCTTTAGACAATATCTTGTCGTAATTTGAATTCTAACAATGAAGCACTACAATTTTAATTGCAAGCGCATACTATTTTGGAATACAGCGTTGTTCGATAAGCGTTGATATATCGTCGCTTGGTATACACATAAAAAAATAACAAGCCTTAATTGAGCTTACCGTGGGACTAGGTCGATTTGTGTAAGATGTCTCAAGATATTTATATTTATATATTTTTTTTTATTTAAATATAATTAAACGGTTAAACTCACGTACCTATATTTAGTCACTCGACATGTTTCGGAAAGCCTAGGTCCCCATTATTAAGTGTTGAGCCCGCGTTCACGCCAGGCTACTCGCAAGCGTAAATATACGTGACTTTAACAGTTTAATTATATTTATTAATTATAGTTATTATGTCTCACGAAAGTTTAAATTCCACCTGTTTCACAATCCTAATCGGTGCATGGCGTGATGCAAATTTGATAATTGATGAAAAGTAGAAGAAACTTGAACTTGAATTTCTCATATATTTAATTCCTTTACACAAAATATCTGGAGTTATCAAGTTCTTCACGCCATGCACTTTAAATCCGACAGATAAAATTATCACCATCCTTTTCCAGAAAAGGAAAGGACAGCTAACTATTATTGAATATAAATCTTTTTTCAAGGATGGTGACACAGGCCCTTAGGATATTCCATATTGTTCCATAGAAGGAGGTAGCTAAACAAGAGTCTCTGTGTACCATTAACTGATGATTTCTCTTCTTCTTTTGAGGCTGTCTGAGGGACGTGACTCCTATGGGGTATTATTCTTCCAATCACTGCTCTCCAGGCCGTTCGATCTTTGGCCATATGAATGGTTGTCTGGAGTGAAGTTTGGGTTATATTTTGGACCACATCCGTCCATCTACTGGGTGCACGCCCCCTACTTCTTCGGCCATCGACACTTCCCGTAATGATCCGCCTTTCTATCGTATCTCCGCCACGTCTGATTGTGTGGCCGAAAATTTTGAGGACTCTTCGGAGGCAAATGTCAGACAGCCTTGTGTTTTCCAACTGATGATTTAATACTGTCCCTATCTGTAAAGATAACAAATTGCCCATTGAATTAAAACTAAGATTTTGTAGCGTTGCCGTCACCATATTAAGGATTAATCGTATTTAACAGTCAAATTCGCGTGTTCTTAATAAATATGGATATTTTTTGATTCGATATATCATCTGTGCTAATATGATGCAATCTACGAAATCCCATGGGCAAGTAAATTTATTCCAAAATCAGACAAAATGTGTCTAACGAATACCGATAACTTTTTGAATAGTTTCTGAGAGCTAACTATGGCAATATTGGCAATTACAACACATATGTAAAATAATATAATGATAGTCGTAATAGCAGATTTTTGCATTGTAATACATATTACATTGCATTTACACGGCCCCTAGATAGACCTCATAGACCTAAATATTAATTTGTGGCTTAGTCCTAATATCAAGCACTGAAGGAACAGGTTATGATCCCGTCATTATTTTTTAAGTTATACTGATATTCAACCAAACAGCTCTCTTCTCGAAAATCAGGAAATATAAGTATGTATACATATATTTGTTCTTAGGATTCGCTAAGAGAGGAAAATCTTTGTTACACGTGCAGATAAGGAAGTTAGAAAACGGCTTTAATATTTTTCCCAAACTATAAATGTTTTGTTGAAAGTCTCCATTCACATATTGCCTCGTTTCGCTTCGTTTCGTTATATATTAACATTTTTCTTATCATTTTCCGTAATGTGTATGATACACCCTGTATAATAAACTAGCTTATTGAAGTGTAAATACTAAGTTAAGCTATTTAATGTGTGTCTTGTTATTGTTGATTGGTAATATATTGAGTGCATTTGAATGTTTATTTTATTTACTCAGCGAAGACCACCTCCTACACAAAGAAATACTCGAAACAACATACGGATTTAAGCAAGTAGGTACTAATAAACACAGCACAGACCCTGCATTCACCATCATCAGTTGACATAACGTTTTTGTGCTACCGACCCGTTTATTTTGAACACGAAACTATTCGGAAATATTAAGTTATAGAATCCAAGACACGTGCTTTAAGCGCTTTTGTCGGCACATAACTCTAACGTCAACATCCATGTTTGTGGTGCTTAACTGCAATGAACCTGCATTCGATGCCAGGGGAAATTGAACTTTAGTACCTCCTGTTTAGGACGTTAAGGAGCGCGTTTGTGTATTTAAGACGCGGCGCTTTTACACCTTATCGCTTGACCAATATTTGCTCCTTACTCATAGGTATGTCAATATATCAATATGCATTTTATCCTAATTCCTCATAGCTTACTTTCTTAGAATGAACTTTATGATCGAACTTCTAAAGTACCTTTTTAAAACATGTTTTTTGGGGGGTAGTGCATAAAGTTGTTGATGAGTGGACATGGACAGGCGGACAAATATATCGTATGTGCATTATCGCTTTTTGTGATTTCTGTTGAATGGACAGGAAAGTGTATTGCTCAATTTCGACGGGATAGATTAAATTATTAGATACATTAGGTAGGTATCTATCGGTTTAGGGTATGTAGACGAGTTTTACTTGCTAAATAAATAAACAGTGGAGTCACGGCGGTATCTCGTGAACCTTGATAGTTAGACAGTTGAAAAGTTTCACAGATGCTGTATTTCAACAAATAGATACTAAAAAGTAGAATACAATATATAGATATTGAAGCGGGCTCCCTTACAACAAACGTGATTTTTTCCTTTAATCAACCCAATATTACATGTTTAATACAAGCTCTTATCGCTGACTGTACAAGTTATATAATTCTTTAGACATTTTCATCTTATTACTGATATTCACGAGTTTAAACTGACTCAAATTTGATACTTACCTGCTCGTAGGGTTATGTCAATTCGTTCCCAAGATCCTGTAGCTACTTTCTGGCTCCAACATCAGATCAGCTCCATGATATCATTATATGCATCGTCATCCGACATAGATAGATACATACCTACGAGTATATAACTTCAATAGCTATTGAGTTTCAAGACCGTAAAAAAACAATTATTTGCATACATAGACACGGTGTATACAAGTATTGCATAGGTACCAGATTCTATTGTAAGTTAACCCTAATGAAGAACACTTTCTGCGCATAAACATTTTAATGGTACATTACGATACAAGTGTGTAAAAATTAAGTGAGAACTCCCTTCGATCGTGTTTTAATTTATTGTTACTCGTTTCTAATTTCCTTGTTACGACATGTACGTGTATCGTACGACGTTTTTCAGTATATATATAGTATATATATAGTTTTTCAGTATATAAACCATTTATTATAGCGCGAAGAAAAACTGAAAAATATGTTTAAAACAACACGTCAATAACAGGTAGGTAGGTACACAGACGCTACTCGTAGACCAGACTCCCCTTGTTTAAACTGAAGCAGTGCACTAGTAAGTTTATTTTCTTACCTCCATTACCCGTCGGATATTTTCCTCTTTGTCTCACATGTTCGATACAATTAGCATGTACGCTCGGCGCCGCAGGGGCAGTCTAATTGGCCCTGTGTAAACCCGCCCTGCTATCGGGGTGCCGAGGGCGCTGCTGAGAGCTCCGCTCTATGGAGGCGGCTTTTGCTCCCGCTGTTGACTTAGTTGACTACCATATAGTTGCCGATTTCTAAGAATCAACTTTTGACAGTTATACTTGTACCATTTTTCCGATAGTCTATCTTAGCAGTAGCCAGTAAGTACCAACCGGGCAGTGCGGAAAAGTACTATGAAATATTTTAAGACCCGTTTGTCTTTAATATGAGCGATAATCGTGAAAGTTTAAATCAATATATAAGTACTTAAGTACTATGAAAATTTATTATTGCACACGTGTGGAAAAGTATCACTTTCTGTGTATAATTTTACTCTTAAAAAGAGCATTTTCTGAGCATTGTGAACCCCCTTTTCATAAACGTCTCCTAACTTAGCAAGCCGATAATAATCGTTTTTCCCTTTCGGTTTTATAGACATGGTGATAAGACTAAGTTTGTATTATAAGTAGGTATATATTTAAACTAAAACATACAACCATTTTAAAGTGTTAAGCATACAATTTTAAATAACACAATTTGTATTGGTTCGGGTAGTTATAGTACCTAACCTTTATTCGATAAACAATCAAAAATACAAAATAACCTGGATGAAAATCATCTGGAAGAGCGTATTCCCATCTTAAAGGTCTTGTAAAGGGTGTTGCGGGTGTCCATAGGTAACGGTGATCGCTTACCATCAGGATACATCAGCTCGCTCGTCTTAAAAAAATGACACTGCTCGCTTGCCTTCTTAAAAAAATGTCAATGAAACTGTTATTGAACTGTTTGTGTCGTGTTTTTGTCTACTCTCAACTGGTTTAAGGAGCCTTTTTGGGGTTTCTATATAGTTTATGGTGACGTTTATTTAAATACCTTAACGCAACAGACCCATAGAGGAGACTTAAAGAGACTGTGTCAAATAACGTTACACAGGAAAAACTAAATTAAAATTGCTATGAGACACTCTCAAAAATTAGGCGGCCTATGGAGAAAACTTGTAAAACGCATAGCAACATTTTCGTATTTGCCACTGAGTTGTTCTTTGATCAAACAAAATAGGTAGGTACTAAACTAAATCGACTTTGCATATTTGTCTTTTCTATTTAAGTTCCTCAGTCGAATCCCCTTTGTCGTTGATAAATTGATAATTAACTCATAACCTTAACTTCTTTTCTTTCTAGGTGTATACATGCCCCCAATCACCAAAACAAAGCATTATCTACCAAAAAGAAGGCGCTAAACATCATGAGAACTGCACACAATACCGTTTTATTTGGGTTATTCCCACCTGTTATCACCCATCAGAAACCAGTGTTAACAACTGAATACTTCGTGGTAACTACTGGGAATAATTTACCCACTTATTACCACTAAAATATTTAGTAGGAAAAATAAATCCCGGGAATTTCAATTCTCTGGTGTTCCCGCTGGTATCAAGTGGAAAAAAATTCCAATTGTTACCACTGGTGTAACAGGTGGGAATAACCCTTTTATTTAGATTTTAGTGGATACAAAAACGCCAGCTCCATACTTAGTTGGCGTGTACAAATCCGCCCAACTAGCGCGCTAATATTGACTTCTTATTACCGCGCGTTCACCGCACAGATACCATGCCGTATCCGACGAAGAGGTAAGGATACTGGACATAATTTTACATAATCTGTTAAAAATTTACTAAACATGCTATAGGCATTCGAGTTTCTGAGAATCTATTCACTGATTACCTACTTCTAGAAACTATTTTAGCGCCCGATATTTTGTGGGCGTAATCCCCAAAGTCCTCCAACTAACGTACCAAAAAATTCTTGGTCACTGTCACATACAGGAGCAAACGTTTTAAAAAAGATTTTTCACCACACTGCTCGTAAACACGCTGTTTGTCCTTCAATTTCAGAGCGCAAAACTGTGTTTTAATCACTAGAGGTTATAGTAATTTTTTTTTAATCTTCTGGATAGACTAAAGCAATAACTTATACGGCCTAAGAGTGCAATAAGCATTTTGACGTTTGAACTAGACAGTACGTTCGAAAACTCAATAGTTTCAAACAGATTAATACACATGAACCTTTCATAATATTATATTCAATATGCTAAAATCCAAATTAAATACCACATTTTGTTGTAAAAGGCTTTTAATTAAAAGTTCTAAAAATACGACAAATAAAAAAAATTGGAAAATGAAAGTGTTGACACTATGCAAATTTCAGAATGCATCCGAATATTTTATTCTTTTAAAATTTCACTTGTTTATTTTTTGGAAGTTGAGGATTTGCAAATAAATACCTTCTAATTTGTTATGTTTGAGTTTTATTTCGCATGTTTCCTCGCTTTAGTGTGGTGAAAAATGTTGTGTTTCACTCGGCAGCAAAGCTTGTTCAACTCTCGTGCCTTAAAACCCTCGCATCGCTCAAGATTCCATTTTATGAACCACTCGCTGCGCTTGTGGTTCAAATTCTGGAATCTTTGGCGTTGGTTAAGAATGAAGCCTTTAGAAAGGCAAGCATACAGAAGTTTTTAAAAACTTATACCTACTTAAGGTAGGCTTAAAGATGTGTACAAGAACTTTTCGCAAAAACACATAATTATAATGTCAATGTGTTACAGATGCACTGGGTGAGACTATACCACTACTATATTCCACCAAGTCAAAATTTACTAAAATTCCGCCCATACTATTCGTATTGGGCTGGAACCCGTCACTGCCTCGGTACTAATGTACTATTATTGCTGTACCACCTAGTGATCTACACATCAACAGGTATACCTACTTCTTTTTTTCTCGCATGTATCTTGTGTGTGTATTTGTTAATTTTAATAAAGGGAGTCTACAATACAGGCTCAGCATAGTGTCGGGATCATTGCGAATATTTTGTGAAATATGTTTGCCTATTTTTTTTAAGTTGCCATTTCCACACACTGTATGTCCGAGTGCCGGTATCGCTGCGCTTGGATAATATTGTGATTCCCGCGTCGCGTCCGCAGATAACAGGTAGGTAATGTCCGTCGCCATATTGTTGCCCGGAAGTTTCTGATGGCTTTTACAAATGAGACCGATTTTAATTGTACAAGTTTGGAATTAAAATTGCAGGTGGCTCTGAACTGGAAGAGAAGTTACCTACTATGTCGCAGCAGCTAGAATACTAAATAAGATAAAAAAAAACGTAAATAACCGAATGACAAATTTCTTTGGAAACTCGCCGGCCTCTTATTATGCCCGTCTTCCATTGCGAGCGGAACAGACTCATTAATGGCTCCGTTTCACGTTTATCGCTGGCCAAGTGCTAGTATGCAGTTGACGGCTGTAAGTCACATCAGTGACAAGTTAACGGAGCCATTAATGAGTCCATTTCGCTCTCAGTGGAAGGCGGGCATTAGGCCCTCTTGCTATCAATCTTAGATTGACCTGTTAAGTCCATGGATATATTTTTGGTACTTCTAACCTTTTTACCATACGGGTTAGTGGCTTAACACCGGATTGTGAAAAAGTGGACATATAAATTACCTCAGCTTGCCAATGTTTATAATAATATCATGGAAATATTCACTTTGACCCTCACCCACCTAGGCACCTATTTAATACGCTACGCAAAGCTACAGAAATTTGTGCAATAATAATATTGAAAATTATAAATATTAGATGTCATATACCAAAGAAAAACGACCAAGATCATCTAATGTCCGAGGTGGGGATCGAACCCACGTACTCAGCTTTCGCGGATGCCTGTACCCCTCGGCCACTCGGTCTTTCGGTGGGTTCGATCCCCACCTCGGACATTAGGTGATCTTGATCGTTTTTAGGGTTCCGTAGCCAAAATGGCAAAAACGGAACCCTTATAGATTCGTCATGTCCGTCTGTCCGTCTGTCCGTCTGTCACAGCCAATTTACTCGGAAACTATAAATGCTACAGTAACGAAATTTGGTAAGGATATGTGTTGTATGAACCGCTACAGGAATGTGATACTAAATTGTAAAAAAAACCATTGGGGTGGGGGCCCTCCATACATGTAACTGAGGGATAGAATTTTTTTTTTAGTTGTACATAAGCGTGTGGGGTATTAATAGAAAGGTCTTTGAAAATGATATGAAAGTTCATTCATCACATTTTTATTCAAGCAAATCGTTTTCGAGATATCAGGTCTCAAAGTCTGAAAAATGTGTCCCCCCCCCCCTCTATTTTTTAAACTACGCGATATAAAATTCTGAAAAAAATATATGTTATGCACATTAATAAACTCTATCAACGATTTTTGGTTTGATAAAATTATCTCCTATAGTTTTTGAGGTAGGTTGATTTAACTGTATTTTTTTAATAATAAATTGATAATGGTACGGAACCCTTTGCGCGCGAGTCCGACTCGCACTTGGCCGGTTTTTTTTCTTTGGTATATATATGACATCTAATATTTATAATTTACATAGTATTAAGTAGTACCGGGGAAAAATAAAAAGTAAAAATCAAAATATTTAGTTAATAAATAATTTGATTTGTGTTTTCGCAATACATTCAATAATAATATTGTAATTAATCCATTTATCATCATGACAAATGGACGAGACAAAACACGATCACCGCGGAATAAATGCGTCCACCGTGTCCTTTTAAGGAACTCCACAGCGGCAGGTTGTTTTTTTGTACGAATGGTTCCCCGTAATCTGGCCTACTACCGCGAAAATCGTAATTCGTAAATTTCGAGCATTTATCTCTGTTATTCTAAGGACGCCCTCGTTGGAGTGACAGAGACTAATCCTCGAATTTGCGAATATCGTAATTTACGATAGGGCCGCAGATCATTGGTCCGTCGATCCCCAAAGAATCTCTGCCTTCGTCAGGACTGTAACGATTCTTACACAATTTGTTGCAGTATTTAATATTATATAATTCAATAAATTCAGTGATCGTCAATGTACTTATAAGTACAAATACAAAATGGCCATACCGTTATAAAAAAAACTTTGCAGATCCAAACTGTACATGGGCACAAACGTGTATGGTTCGTCAAATAACCTGCATATCAAATTCGCAGCTATTGTATTGAGTCCTTTGTTTCAATAATGGCGCAACTGGATCCAAGATGGCGGCCAAACGTCATCGGTGCAACATGGCGGCTGTAACGGTTATTGTTCGAAGCGCGCTCATTGAAAGGTGAAATAGTGATTGGCAATATTGGAACAAACTCAGTGGCATGGCAAATTAATTTAAAACAAATTCGTCTGATGCTTTTAGAAATTTACTGCATGGTCGATTGCGAAAAAAATATACATAGTTAAGTACTTAATCAAAAAAAAAAAAATCACGATCGCGTAATTTGTGTTACGAAAGTTAGTGATACAATAAACTGTATGGTACCTATATTCTGTCCTACTACCTTTGGTAGTAGAAATGGTGGCAAATAAAAAAAATGTAAGGGCGTTTTGTGGATCGCTCACAGAAGATTTGAATTTGTTGCCCTTTTTAACTCACAAAAGTTATTAGTTACACAAAATTTTACTTCATTACACAAAAATGATGACATTAAATTTTGTTTTCATTAAAAGCTATCGTTGCTGATTTCTGTGAATGAACTTTTGACGGTTATAGATTAATCCTTATTAATATGAGGGTAAAGCTCATCGTTTTTCCGATAGTCTTAACATCATAATATATGTATATTTGTATAAGGCTGTATGATGAACGTCAACCCGTATGAAATACTGATAAAGTACATGAATATACCGATACTACATCTCGGCTAACTTCCGAAGTTGCTCAAAAGTGGAAAATTATATACGTATAGGTAGTTAATATGCGGAACAATACATGGTAATTACCAAAATGAGATTTTAGGAAATGAGAACAGGGTCGATTGAAACAGGTCCATTGGTTTAATACTTTTAAAACTGATCACTAGCTCGGTGCGTCAGCGCAGGCTGGCCGAATTAAAAACAGCGCCCACCTAAACGTAGTGTTTAACAACGTTCCTATTTCTAGGGAGGAGGAGCGATCATATCGATAAAACAATAATGCTGGTAATATGCCACTTTCATGCACATAGCACAGCTCTCGGCACCTGAAAGGTTGATGGGTAGAGGGGAACGACTTTCGGAAGGAACTTATGGATGCAATGCCTTAGGAGTCAGAACCGGGACAAATGACGCACCTAGTCGAAGAGAGTCCTATGTTTTGCAGTGGGCGATTACGAGTAAAGGCGGAAATGATGATGATGGTGGTATAATTGCTTCTACTAAGAAGTTCTTCGTCCACTTACTAGATGTACCTACTCTACTGCTTGAACGAGTATTTCATGTTTTAGGTACTCTTCTAAAATTATACTAGACGCATTTTTACATTGATGAGATTTTCATGTAGATATGTTTTAGATACCTCATTTAGGCAGTCGCCGGAGAGCGTAGGTATGAAAAAGATGCTTAAAAATAATGGGCTGCTGAGCTGAGCGTCAGCCGAGAGTAGACGTGTTAAAAAAGTTCTATTATCGTACAGTTACGTATGAGTAATATTAACTAAATAAGTTTTTAAATACCTATACAACTTAACTTGTTATCATTAGGACGGAAAAATATGGCGTGGTTCTGATTTCTGATGAAATAAATAGTAAGTACCTACCTATGTAAAGTTCTGCTGGCACACCATCACCGCATGAGGATTAAATTCATATCAGTATTATGTGACGTCTGCCATATTTAACAAGAAATTAGAACGATATAACGTATCTATTTATTATTTCTAAACCAGGCATTTTATACCTAACTTTGGTTAAGTTTAATTCAAGTATTTAGGGTAAATAATTTCATCCACCTTTAACTTTCGATAAGTGTATTATATCTTATTGATCCTTAAAACAGTCGAAAAACTAAACATTAACTGCTCGTGAGCTGCGCAAAGAAAACTAATATAACTTCTTTTAGGTAGTTTATCGATATACATATTTAAGCCCGCCCGCGTCCCGTCTCTTAATCTTTATTTATTTATCAAAATACTGGTTTGTATCAGCGCTCAATCATCGCAGTGTTTTCAAATCACTCGGCACACGCGGCCAGACCATCCGTCTTTATAAAACCCCGTGTAAACTGACCGGGATATATTGTACGTTTTAACTACATATTAATTTGTTTATGTATACCTATTAGCGCCGAAAATTTACAGCCGTAATAAAAAGATTCGCGGCAAGCCGGCTTCAGAGGAATGTTGGTATGTTTTTAATGAGATTGTGCTGTTTCAGAACTTTCAGTGCACTTCAGATTTGAGGTGTGTGATTATTTCTTCGATAAAAGCGGACTGTAATTTTTTTTATAGTTTAAGTTTTAAAGTTCAAAGTTTTCACGAAACGAAAAGGAATGTGGAACTTGGTGTGGAAGGCTTATCAGCTGTATGAAAACACGTACCTTTGTGATCTGCAGAAGATAGCGCAGATCTCGGCTGTAGCGGCTGGTATAGGCTCCTCACCGTTGGCTCGTTCAAACTTACCTTCGGCAAAGGTTTACCGTTACCCAGCTCCAGCGAGATGCAAAGACTCGTGCTTCCTCCAACGGATCTGCCTTCTTCGACGTTCACACACAGTTGAAAGCAAAGATATTATACGATAATCAACTGCTCGATACGAAAGATTTGAATACTTTGAATTTACGAGAAAAGAGTACGTGCTATCGCACCGAAAGATTTATGACAACTCATTGAACGTTTTTTTTTTTTTTTTAAGTTCAAGGCAAGTATGTTGCCAGGCGAAATTATCTAAAATCACGGAACAATTCTAAACATTCCGCCCGCCAAAATACCATGTATTTTACGAGAGATTGATATTTTAAACGAGAGGTATTCATAGGACACACCAGAGCATAGTGTTCTAGATTTTGTGCTATTTAACTACACTTAGATTTAGTTTTATTCTACGATATTCAATACGATACTATTAAACTATTTTTTTTTATTTTTTTTTATTATTACTAAGTGGTTTGGGAGTTAATTTTGCAAAGGTAAATTACCCATAATAAGAGGCGAAGCCACCTTGGGTCGAGAACGAAAGCATTTCATGCAGGATGAAATTACCGAATTTATTGCCCGTTTAGCTGATAAAATCCAAAATTCTTGGGCTAGTAAATTCTGCAAAGTTTGCAATCCAGGGTGCATAAACCGGTGATGATAATCCTGAATTATTAACGTCGTCAGCCTATGCTCACGAGGCAATAAGAGCGGATGTTTAACATCGAATGTTAAATTCCCTTTGGAAAGGCGACCGCCCACCCTTAACAACCCAAGCTCATCCAAAAATGGCGACAATTTTCGCAGAGGTTTTGGTAGAGGGTATGGTGACTTATCTATCGACAAGCAACGAATTTCCGAGGCGAAAACTTGTTCTTGAACGTGTTTTACAAGAAAATGCATAACCTTTAGGATTTCATCAGACGATAAATTTGGTTCGATATTTTTCGAAGTTCGGTTTTGCAAATTGTGCATATATCGAAAACAATAGGCGAGAATATGCAATATGCGCTGCAACGACGAGAATCTATTTAAAATATTGTCTATGAAAGCTACATTGGAGGCTGTGAACAGACTATAAATTTTCTGCTCATTCGAAGCGGATTGATCAGGAAGGATCTCCGATTGCGGCCATGACTCTTGAGGATTAGACAACCAGATCGGCCCCGCCCACCATAGCGGATGCTGGATTAAATCAGCTGGAAGTAAGCCGCGGGAACCGCAGTCTGCAGGATTGTCCGAACCAGCAACGTGTTTCCAACAGTCAGGACGAACATTTTCCTGTATATGTGTAACCCTATTGGCTACGAAGGTTTTCCACTTTGATGGACACGAACGAATCCAAGTCAGAGTGACAGTGGAATCTGACCACGCGTAGATATCATCAAACATGTGAAGATCTTTTAAAGCTTCCCGAAACGACATGACCAAGTCCGACAGTAAGACAGCAGCTAGCAACTCCAACCTTGGTATTGAGCATTTACGGAGAGGAGCCACCTTGGATTTAGCGCAGCACAGGCGCACGACAATAGAACCGTCATTCTGAACGACACGACAATAAATGACAGCACAATAACCCTTCTCCGAAGCGTCACAGAAACCGTGGAGTTGTAGTGATGTAAACGATACAATCATTCTCCGAGGAATGGACAATGAACTCAAATCCGACAGTTGTGATTTGAACTTACGCCATTCTTGAGTAATGGTGATGGGAGCTTCGGTATCCCAATCGACGCCAGAGACCCACAGAAGTTGTATTAAATATTTTGCAAAGAATACAACTGGCGATAATAGACCCAGAGGATCAAAGATACGAGCGATGTCCGAGAGAATTGACCGCTTCGTACAACGACAATCATTTAACGATGTTTTAAATGTGAAATTATCTTCCTGTGGAAGCCACGACAGACCGAGAATTTTTAACGACAAATCATGAACATCTTCGAAATTATGAAGTTGTTCAGAATAAAGCTCCGAACCTGGCAAGCTTTCTAGAAATTCAGGACTATTGGAAGTCCATTTACGCAAGTGGAGCTGAGCAGACGACAAGATTTCCACCAGCTGTTTGCGTAACACCAACGCATTTTCGACCGAGTCTGCACCTGATACGATGTCATCGACATACGCATCCCTACCCAACACTGCAGCACCATGAGGAGCACGAGACGAAAACTCCTTCGCCAACTTGGATATACACCAGAGCGCCTGATAAGGAGCACAGGAAACACCGTAAGTCACTGTGAGCAAGCGATAATCTTTCACAGGGTCATCAGCTGATGGCCGCCAGAGGATGCGCTGATAATCACAGTCTTCGAGATCGACAAGGAACTGACGGTACATCTGCTTGATGTCTCCAGTGAACACTATTGCATGCCAACGAAATCTAACTAACAAGTCGAATATATTATTTTGCAGTTTAGGGCCTGGCAGCAATGTGTCATTCAGAGATTTCCCTGCAGAATCCTTTGCACTAGCGTCATATACAGAACGAAGAGGGGTGGTGACAGAGTGGGGGCGTAAAATTCCATGATGTGGTACATAATAAAAGCGACCTTCACACGACAAAGGAGGGTCAACTTCCTCCATGTGACCAGACTCCAAATAGTCATTCATGAAATTGACATAAGCTGTCCGAAAGTGAGGATTTAATTTAAACTTCCTCTCTAGATTTAAGAGACGCTTGAGAGCAATCTCCCGAGAGTTTGAAAACCTGGGTTTGTCCTGAGGGTCGACGAAGGTTAAGGGTACTACCATCCTGCCCTCAGAATTACGATGATATGAAGTTTCTATTTGCTTTTCGCACGACAATTCCGATTTCGATAATATTACTTGTTTCGGAGATTCAACACTTTCCAACTCCCAGAAGCGCTTGATATTATTGTCCAACGAGAGACACGACACGAGAAAGCACTCCTTACTGGGACCCTTACGACCGCGAGAACGATATGTGTTAATATCAGTTGAGCATTCGCCCATCACTATCCAGCCGAAAACAGTGCTGACAGCAATGGGTTGATCTTCATTACCCTTAACAATACCAGGTTGAAGCGCTGCAGCGAAAATCTTGACATTAACTAACATGTCGATTGGTCCAGATTTATCGAAAGTTGGATCAGCAAGGTCTAAATCCTTAAGATGCCTCCAAGATGAGACATCAAGTGGTTCTGCTGGCATATCAGCACAAATTTTAGGAAGCACAAATGCTTCAAACGAAAAGCTACATGAGAAATCACCATTCGAAGGGAATATCTCACAATCAATAACTCCAACAGCATTAGTTGATGTTTGGCCGATGCCATTCACCGAGTCCAATCTATTTTTTATTGGTATTCCAAGTGCCTTTGCACATTTCAAAGTCATGAAATTGCAAGCACTGGCATTATCTATAAGCATTCGAATGGGTACCAATTTATTAAATTTATTTTTAATTAATACAATAGCTGTTGAGAACAAGGCTTGTGAATTTAAGTTTGGAACAGCCAATGTAACTTGAGTACTAGGTGAACTTGTAGGCTCCACCTCATTGCTTTTATCAAAATGTAATAAAGTATGGTGTTTGTTTTTACAAGTACCACAGGATACCAAAGATTTGCAATTTTTTGCCGAATGAGACGGACGACAACAATTAATGCACAATTTTTTCTCCTTCACCTGAGTGAATCTATCAAATGGAGACAATTTTAAAAACTTTGTACACTGTTCCAATTTATGACCTGGAGCCGCACATATGGCACAGGTACTCAAAGGTGGCACGACAAATGATGATGATGATTTAGGCTTAATATTCTTTGCCGGCTTTCCAAGGTCTTCAGATATCACACCCATAGAGTTTTGCAATGCTTGACCACGCTTTTCAATAAAAGAAATCAAATCGTCATACAGTGGTATCTCAGCATTTGAGTGCAGTTGCAATTCGAAGGCTTCTTTTGTGGCCACATCCAACTTTGACCACAAGGAGTGGAACAACATGAAATTCTTGTCCGGCAAATCATATTTTGACAATATTTCTAAATTTTCTTTAAATGTTCGACAAACTCTATTTAATTCTGTAGGATTTTTTGACTTCACTGATTCACAGTTCAATAGTTTTTCATAAAAAATGGTAGCGATAACCCTCTTTTTATCATAATAAGATTTTAAAGTGTTATATGCTATTAAATAGTTCTCATCACACAATGGATAATTTTTAATTAAATTAAATGCATGACCACTAACACTTGATAAGAGGTAATGAAATTTCTCGACAGCGGGGATGTCTTTGTTGTGAATCAAGGAGTCAAAAATCTGTATGAATGATACCCAATGTTCAATTTTGGAGTCAAAAGGTACGATATTTATTTTGGGTAATCGAACACCTACACTAAAATTATTACTGGCACTATTATTTAGAATAGCAGGCTTAAGTTCTTCACTTTTTTCCGTTAAACGTAATTTAATTGATTTCACTAGTTTTTCAAACTGTGACGACACTTCTAATTCATTTGTCCTCTTACCGCTGGGTAAAGAAGCGAGTAAATCAACCTGAAAAGCATGAAAATCCTTCTCGATGTTGTTCACATCTTGCATACAATAACCCTGCAAGTCGGAGTTCTGCATATATTCCAATCTAGCAAATGCATAATCGCGACCAACACGATTCCTGTCACAATTTTCCGACTTATCACCGCCACCCATGTTTATTCGAAAGAAAGTATATTTATATTATGAATTATTAACTTTAACGAAATAAATTCTCGAACAAACGTGAGAGGAATAGGTTATTTTTTATTTGACAACTACTATGACAGCAAAACGTCACTGACAATTACGATGCGTTCAGAAACTATTAACTTTGACAATTATGACAGTTGTCTGTCTATCACTTATGAACGATTTACGATATGAATGAGTAAATTCCTAAACGTGTAAACGGAACGGAAAAACGCCCTAGCCAAGTGTGTTCTATGCTTACCCTCGAATGTTTTTATTAAATTTGCAACGACTAAATTTTTACGAGAAATGATATTTAATATGCGAAAACGATAGGAAATAACGCGAAAATAACCACGGGCACTTTACAAATTAATTCGGTCGGAGGACCATAAAAATGTATGATTATTTCTTCGATGTGGACTGTATTTTTTTTATAATTTAAGTTCAAGGCAAGTATGTTGCCAGGCGAAATTATCTAAAATCACGGAACAATTCTAAACAGAGGTGTTCTAATTTTTGACAGCAATGTGCCTACCTAATTATACTTAGGTACTACATCTTGATTAATATTTGTGTGATTATGTAATTTGATAGCTTTTCTGAAATAAGGGAGTTTTTGTTAATATTGTATCCCACGGTTTTATCCTGAAAAAACATGAATTATTTCGTTTTTAGCTTTTTTATGCCAAAGTCATGGTAAAATGTTTACTGAAAAACTTAATGAATCGGTTCTGCCTTTAATAGGGGATATAAAATAGGTTAATTGTAGTCTGGGCGCGAAAAGGAATCAAGCAAATTACAGCTTGCGGAATAGGTAAGTACAATCGCATCATATACATGGGAACAAGGTGGCATAAACATCGGAAAACATTGTAGATGTTCCGATATTTTTGAGCACCTGGTATTGTTTACATATTTAGGAACACACTGTAAATATTACCGGTGTGGGCGGTTTGGGAATTTTGAGATCTGTAGTACATTATTGTCCTCTCGTTGATTGTCCAAACTCCAAAGCGCGAGTTCATTTGATTCATGAAGACTCTGCAAACGTACCCCCTTATTCATTAAGGTACAAATCAATAATAGTTAATTTATGTTTTATCTCTTTTATCAAACACATATTAAAGTGATAAATAAGGACAAACGAGTGATTAGCTGACGTAGAGCTGAACGTTTATCGAATAACGTCATAAATTTTATTTTATTTTCCACCATAATGTTAATGTATCTAGCTAATGTATTTTTTGTATACATACGAGTATATGCATTTAAATTTTTTTTAACCACATGACTTATAAAAAACGACAATAACAAAATCTCTACATTTTATCCTACATCTGTATGAAGACTGACACGATGTTTAGGAGTAAACAAAGAAATAAAGATGGTGCTCTATGAATAAAATAAAAATAGCATAGATGATATCGCCGGAACGGGCTGAGTACGGAATATGCCGAGTTATTATTCTCCTAATAACTGGATCGTATTAACTTGGGGCGTAGAGTAAGGGAAGCGTAGAAAGGACACATTTGAACTTTATATTGGATTTTAAACAACATACCTATTTAGTATATCGCGGACCCAACATTACAAGGTTCTATGTTATACTTTTAAGTTTTATCAGCATGAAATTTGAACATTGTTAAATTGACACTATCCAAGATATATTGAGGCAGTGATATTTATAATAGAAACCTACGTACAATATATGTATTTAAAACAAAATGTAATATCGCCAGGCAAAAAAAATGTGATAAGTTTTACCGTTTTTTTCATGATTTTATGAAATTTTATTTCATCGTAATTTATTCACTTTAACTCTTAATTTTCAACCTACTGTCACCCTTATTTTACAAGGGAAGAAAGCTAAACCAAAATTTCAAAGCAACTTCCATTAAATATTACTAAATTTGATTAATTCCTTTATTATCATATAAAAAAACGACTTAAAAAATTATCACTACAATTTTGTTAAAAAAATAAAGAACGAAAATTATATGCTGTGAGGCCCAAATAAATTTTACTTATGGCACATATTATATTTTATCGCACTTTCATACTATTTCTATTATAGTAAATATCAATAGCTTGATAATTTTATCGTCCAAATACCGGTACGGAAAAGAAGGCTTGGTTGATGTTGATAAAAGCCTTTAAATCTTGAAAAATATATTTAAACATGTTGTAATAAGTAGTGGGGTAGGTATAAAATAAAGGCGCATACCTACCTTTTTTAAAAGCACGGGCGTGTTAATAATATTATTTCTAACGCCACTTCTGTACGTTTCCAAACCTACTACAAACTCTTTATGGCCTTTATAGATTACTCATTTGTATCCGACATCGATAGGGCCAATATCGTCTTCTGTGCTGTCTCCATACGTTTGACTGTTGTTGCAAACTTATATGCGATAAATCCGCTTGCAATTACAGCGCCAATCGCGCTGAAGGGTTATTGTCGACTTCAATCAGGTAATAATGTTTAGAAATATTCGATTTATTTACGTACCCACAGACGTACGTACATATTATTATATACCAAAATTGGTGTTAGTTTAAGGGACCTTTCAGTCATTCAGTATCAAATCTTTACTAAGAAAAAAAAAAGTTTATTATAGCAAAAAAAAAAACTGGGTGGGTCGTCCTATCCGGTTTTTTTCCTGCCCTTACAGAGTGGGTATGCCCTTAAACAGATTATACTATGTTCATTACATTTGCCGACAGAAACCTATTAGCTTATAGCTATTAATTAAAAATAACTAGCCTACGTCTTGAGTCGTTTTATTATGTTCCCCATAAAGATATGGTAAAACGTTCTAAACTTTCCAATGTTCCAATTCTTCGGATAGATAGCTAAAGGAATTGAAAGCACAATCAGATGACGCAATTCTACGGCCATTTAATGAGATAATGGTGCAAAACAATTTAAACGTTTCCTCTAGATTGGAGGTGGCGCCAATTGGCATTGGCACTATTCCGCTATTTGCCCGTCTATTGAACTTTAAAATACACATGATTCATTTGAATTGAACCCCCTGACAATATAGTACATACACAAGTGCGAAAAACATGAAATTCGAAACGAGTGGCGATGTTTTAAAACACGACCGATAGGGAGTGTTTTAAATCGACACGAGTTAATAATTTCGTTTTTGCACGTGTCTCGTACGACGTTTTTTAGTACAGAATGGCCCTCCGAAGTTTTGGACTTGACGTAAAATGACCCATTTCTCGCACTAGAGGCTAAAAAGTACACCATCTGTACTAAAAAAAATCTCTTTGAGTGTGTCATCTTTTTTTACTTTTGAATGTTTGTTTTTATTTTGTAATTGTATGTCGTTTTTGTTTATGATTATTTATTAGCATGTTTAGTCTCATTTTATTGGTGTTACCACGTTTGGTTGGAAAACTCTTCACATACGTGTATAATTTAATGTAAAATAAGTAAAATAAAAATAACTTAAAATATCGTCAAATGGTTACAATTTAAAATAAATAGTAATGTTGACTATAGTGTCCCAATGAAATATGGAAAGTCATCGTATAAGGTTTTGTACTTTTGGCTTCGAAGCTAGCTTAGCCAGAAACTGAAAGATGCACACTAACATTTTTTCATTTTTTTCCCATAAGAGACGCTCTACTTTATGGATTTTGAGACGTCTTGGAAAGAACTTCAAATACATAGTGTGTCCTTATAAATTGTAGCAACCGTAAACGTTTATCATCTTAAATAGTACCAGGATGACAATGATGACATCTGGATCGTGGAGCAGAAGTGAACAGGGTACCTCGGGACGGTCACTCTGCGCAGCTTTCACTATGGAGACAACCAAGAAATTGCAAAAGAAGCTTCTAATTAGAATTAATTTGATAGGTCTGAGGCAGGCAACCCCATATTTTCGGCCGAGGTACCTATGTAAATATGGTGCTTTTCTCAAACATGCAATGAAATAAACAACAAAAACATCAAAGTTTTACATGCATAGCATAGTGGCAGAATGTCATGATGCCTTAATTCTCAATTAACTCATAATTACGAGATTTTTTCGCGATTTCTTGGTAGTCGCTGTAGTGAAAATTGCTCAGTGTGACCGTAGGTACCTGGTAGCCTGTTCAGTCCTGATCCACGACCCAATTGTCATTCAGTATAAAATAAATGCGTATTGAAAATAAATATACATTTTAACATTGCTTTTAGTTATCTCCGCCACGGCTCCAAACTTATTAAATTGTCAGGGCAAGATTTTTTCAAATTAATGTTTCTACAAGTCCATTTTTGCACATGTAAGTATATACCAAGAACAGCTGGTTCCAAACTTGCAAATAACTGCACTAAAACCGCTTAAATTAGCCCGTTAGTGTTTCCTTATTACCGACACAGGAAGGTTCAATTTCACAGGCATCTCCTTTTTTCTCCGAGGTTGCCGGCGCGTTTGATCCGTTGCAATTACAGTTTTACTGCATCGTAAACACAGAACAAAATGGCGCAGGTATGCCCATTGTTGCCGTGGTTTGAAGCCCTTTATTGTTTTTTTAATTATTTTTTTATAGGGAATAGATACAGAGATGTACCTTGTACCATTAAAAAAACCAGTTTGCTAAAATTTTACTGGTGTATTTGCTGCTAGCCAATTCTGATTTGGTATTACGGTTAGGTACTTTGTTAATTTATACGACCCTATTGTTGATCCCATAGCTATGCAAGTAAAAAGTATTACAATTATCTGTTCTTAACTCTTAACCTTCAGTACTACATTGTATATTATCCTCTCAGACATCATACTCACTAGTATTACCATAATCATCATATTTACTAGCAATAAACTAAATCAACGTTACCACCAACGACCACGTTTATGGCCCTTCGGTCGATCAAGAAACTAAATACAGTAAACAAGCGCGTCATATATTAGCGCATTTACCTTACCAGACCAGACGCAAGCTCGCAAATCTTACAATTGATGAGTTCATAAATAAAATTTATTTTTTATCTCCTACCATTGTGAAGGAGGGAATATAAATAATTCGTTGACATTAAAGTCGTGATTGCAGCGACATTTCACGGTGGTTTGTCGTGGTAAGGGCTTGCAGCAATGCATTCGCCCTCCAATACGACCCTTCCCCTTACGCGAATCCTATGGAATACTTACGAGCGCTTGGAGCAAGCCAGTCTGGTTTTGTGTTCCCATGCGCGCGGATCGCGGGCGCGCACGTACTGGCCTATCAAAAATATTTCCGTATTCGAAATTTGAAAACCGAACGCTCATTGTTTTTTGTTTTATTTCATAATCGCGGCGGATTTCGAAAGAAAGTTTACTTCGGTATTTTAAAGTGTTTTGAACTTTTAAGAAAGTTTTGAAAAGTTTTCTTTTTTTACAAGGATTGGAAATGTTTTAGTGATTACATTGTTATGTTATCGTTTTTGTGCTTTATGTTGTGTTGTTGCGGTTATGTTTTGAATTTTCGTTAGTGTTTTGTTCATTTGCGGTGATTTGTGAGTGTTTGACTGTTGAGGAGGATTGTAGTTTGTCACAATGGAGCTATTTTGGAGAGTGCTGAGCTTTCATCTATTATTAGCACAGGCTCAGGCGAACTGGTGGTAAGTAGCCTTACACTAAAAAAGGGTTTAAAAAAGTCTTATCGCAGGGCTGCTCTTGAGTCTTGACTATAAACTACAAATTGCTTTATTTTAAAAGCCTCTCTGGCCGAAGAAGATCGTTATAGAAAGTCAAAGAACTGTAAACATTAATGGTTGCAGTAGTGCAGAATTTTATTTATGAAGTTTAAAATACATATATTTTTTTTATTGTACAGGGCATAACTTTTGGCAGTTAGGCAAGTTAGTGTTATTAATTTTATTGTAATGTATTATGTAATAGACAGATAGACAGGTAATAAATTGACTTACCATGATTTTTATATTGCATTGTCAATGTAAACAAAAAAGCTAATGAACATGGTGTCAAAAACATGAAAATTGGCAACTTTTTAAAAGCCCGTCGTTGGGCGTCATCGTCAGCGAGCGGCGGACTCAAAAATGCCTGAAAAACTTTAAACTGAAGTTAAGTGAATATAATTATATCTACCAGCATGCGTACGCTTTTTGTATCTAGACAATGGTCGTTTAGTATGAGGCTGCGTCCAGCTTTCGGCACGCGTACGCATGTTTACGCGTCTCATACTAAACGCCCAATTTAAATAGATAAAATGCGTAATACGGATGCCGATATATGTCTTCAGATTCTTTACCATTAACTACGTTTTGTATAATAACACTAATAATGTTGGTATGCTTTTGAGTAAGCTTGCCAGTGCTCAATGCACTGGATACGGAACCTATCGGTCCTTTAGTCCGTTTTGCCGTCGATGTTCAATGTTCCTTGTATATTTAAAGGTTTTAATCTGAAGTTTTAAGCTTCAATAAATTCAATAGGCTAGGCATAATGGCTGGTTACCATCAGGCGGTGTGTAGGTATGCTATTTACTGAGTAAATTAAATTATTAGCTTCTGTTTTCAAACAAATAAATCACAAACGTTCCAGTCCCGTATACCTAAAATTGCGAAGTTTTTCCTTGGAACCGGATACTTTTGGTCAGTTCTAAGTCTTCCGGCTATTTGTCAGAAGGGATTACAGTGGTTCAATTAGGTAGGGTTATAGGTATGTCACAAGTATTTTATTACCTATTTATTTACAAATACCTGTGTGAGCATTGCTAAGGTATATTGTTTAAAGGTTTGGGTTTAATATAAAACATATTTTATGCCTCACTTAGGTACCTTTACCTCAGCGGTCATAATACTCGTGTTAAAGTGCGTTTTCTATTCGGCCTGCGCACGGTAGCCCTACCATGAGCTGACGCTACAGTATTAACCCTTTACCGCATGGATTTTTTGATGTGTTTGAAAAAAATATATGCAATTATAAATGAGAAATATAACCTTAGAAAAATAATGAAAAAAACATATAAATGTTTTTAATTACTTTATTTTAGAAAAACAATTGCGGGCAAATCTGGAACAATATGCAATCTTGGCTAGAATCATATACTAGACAAATTTGGAACAATATGAGGTCATGTCATGACCAGTATAGTACCTATTGCCTAAAACGTAAAAAAAACTTCATATTCTAACAACAATATTTATACTGCCGCGACGTGTAGGTGTAAATACTCTAGTATCCTTGGCCATCAAAACTTCTGCCAAATTCAGCTTTAAGTCCAGTAAAGGCATATATGTATTTTCTCCTCTCTGTGACATGCTGCGCCTCCACAACAACCAGCTATTGACGCAACTTGGGTCTACTAAGTGGAAAAACAGCCTGTGGTGCCACTTTTTGCTCCTTACTTTTATTCTGTAAAATCCCAACATCGCGTCTAGAAGATCTACACGTCCCATGCATACAGTTCCAAATATGAAGATTAGTATTCGTTGACTAGACTGCATGTTGTGCCACATTTGTCTTAGTTCGAAAAGCCGTGAATGCATTATGTTCCGAATATGGAACAAAATTTAATTAAATAAATCAATGTAATGTAAATATAATTACTTACGTCGACTGCCGTAAAAATGTTGGGGATTCATGTCACTGTATACTAACAACTATAAATTCACCAAAACATTGATTAATGTTTAATAAAACTGCGTTCAAAAAACGGCTGCCTTGCTCTGTTCACAGAATCTCTGCAACTGATTTTCTACAATCATTTTTTGTAACATTGCGAAAGATTTAATGTTTAATAACTACCCTAATGGGTAATTTAAATATCTAGCTAGTATTTAAATGTAAATTTGATACACAGATAATGTGTTAAAATAGTGTAGTAGTTGAAAATATCGAGCGTCCCAAATTTGTCACGATATGCGGTAAAGGGTTAACGCACGTTTATTTTCTATACATTCCGCTCGTACTCGCATATTAGTGCGAGCGAGCCGTATAGAAAGTAAACGCACGTTAATACCGTAGAGGCAGCGTAGGTACGGCTACAGTCCACTGTTTAAACCAGATTATCTCCAAGCTGGGCCAATTTCGATGCAAATTCGAGGTAGATCTGATCGGTAGTAGTTATCGGTACGAGTTTGGTCGGAATTTTGACGCCAACTGGCAGATAAATTAGGTTTACCCGACTACATAGATAATCAGGTGGCGTATTAAGAAATCTGAGGCTTGGCAGGGTTGTTCTCTTGTCGTTTCAACCGCTTCATTCCCTTCCTCACATATTCTATACAAATGAGCCACAATAACAGTGATTTAATAAAACTGTATACTATAGTATCCTGTGCAATACAATCGCGAATGAAATATTGTCATTATTTTGGCTCACTTTAAAATAAATGTAAGGAAGGTAACGAAAGCGGTTCAAGCGCCGAGAGAACAACCCGGCAACTTTTCATTAATTTTCATATTTGTAACAGTGAGCTTGTTATGAGTTGGCTGAGGAAGACGCGTGAGTTAAAGCCCAGTCGATACCGTGACGCGACCTTATTTATTATATCTCTCTTGCGCTCTTGACGTTGACAGATTTTTTTTCTATTTGATTGTACTTGTTGCGGACGAAAGCATTGGGCTCTGTTCATTCATAAACCAGAACAAATGTCATCGCATTCGCTTAAAAAAAATGTAAACAAATTATAGGACATAAAAATAAAAGAGCCGCATTTTCTTGAACCTTAAGACGACGCTATCAAGGAAAAATATAACATAATATTCATACCTTCAGAAAACTTTACGTAGCCAATTGAGCTTACCGTGGGACCAGGTCGATTTGTGAGATGTCCTAAGATATTATGTGTCTCGTTTGTTTCACGCGCTATTACATCCCGGATTTTTGATAGGCTTGCGCGGGTATATATATTATAGATCCAACACGTAGAGACCCTTTAGAGAAATTTGCCCAGCAGGCGGTTTTATTTCTCAATAGTAAAATACCGGGACATACCGGTTTCCGGTCCCTGATAAATAAAAATGTCATAATATACATACATATATTATACATTATTTCCTATTGGAAATAATGTATTTATACATTGGTTTACTGAATAAATCAACACTGTTTATACATACATTATGTCCTATCGGAAATAATGTATTTATACATTGGTTTACTGAATAAATCAATTACTTAAGTACTACAATTTACCTATGTTTTATACATGTGCCCTTAACCTACTATGAATAATGGTGCTCCCACATTGGATTTTTTTAAAGTAACGTTATGAAACAAAGTGTAACAAGGACAATCTTATAGAATACTAGAGTGTCAAAGAGAGTAAGACGGTGTTATTTAAATGTGGATTTAGACCAAACGAGCGAATGCTCATTCTATCCCCCACGCTACGAAATTAGTTCGTTACACAAAACGTGATTCGTCGAAATTCGTTGATTTCGTAAGGTGCGGTTAACCTAAAAGAGCATTCGCTGTTCTAACCTCCCACTCTACGAAATTCGATCGGTACACAAAACGTGATTGGTTGATTTCGTAGAACGGGCGCTAGAACAGCGAATGCTCTTTTGGTTGAAACGCACCTGTAGAGTGGGGCATAGAATGAGCAGTCGCTCGTTTGGTCTAAATCCACCTTAAGATTTTGTAAGGCCAGTGTGGGAGCACCATAACTATATTTACTGTTTTCTACTCCAGCACTTCTATCTGTCAATTGGACTGACAGAGACATTACAAAGTGTTCATTTAAACATTTTCTGTGATATTCCATAATAACACGTTGTTGGTGGTGTTATTATAAAGGTGCATTCAGACCAAAAGAGCATTCGCTGTTCTATCCCCCGCTCTACGAAATCAACCAATCACGTTATGTGTAACGATCGAATTTCGTAGAGTGGGAGGTTACAAATGTTACAATAGCGCATGTTCGCTTAGTCTTAGTGCACCTTCATACCACTCTTGTGGATTTTCATGTACTATTAAGCCATTGTTTTTTTTTTCTCAGTGAGGCAAACGATGACCACATTCTGCCATCGCTGAAATGTTTAAGTTGAATTATTTTTATTCAGTTGTAGAAAAAGTGTGTCATGCAACAGAACAAAATGTATTCTTAAAATTAACGTGTTTATTATTATAAAACTCAACTGTGCAGTAGTCTCTAACAGCGATATTCTTATAGCTCAGCGATATTTAACTTATCATGTCACTGTTGCATAAAGAACTACTAATTTAGTAGCAATGTACAAGTTGCAGAACATTCTCAAAATTGCGGGAATATACTCGGAAATTTCCAAGAATTTTCAAGAATTTTCGAGAAAATAAGAGTAGGTAAGTTCTCAATGAGAATGTTTCCATGAGAACTTACAAAATAGTGTTATGAAGGATAATGTATTTCATAATTGAGTAAATAAGGCGTAAAATATACCTTGAAAGGTATGTATATTTATACAACGGTTTTGGCATGATTAGCTTGCTTGTAAAAATTAGATTGCTGATATTATATATATTCATTCTCTATAGAAGTTTCGCAACTATGAAACTTCTCCTCGGTACATTGCTACATACCTATAGGTAGTTATTTACCTTTGCTATAATCGATTAACTTACAATATTAATTTCAATGTAATTTAACAAAATTAGCGATAAAACAAAAAGGATGCAAATTAAACTGCATTCCTATAAGTAAAAACAATAAACAATGTGCAATAAAAACGTGCATAGTTTAGCCCGGTTACTTACGACACTCCCACGCGGTCGAAACCATATTGCAATTATCTTGACATTTTGTCCCTTCACCTTCTTCACAGTAAACATTTTAAGAACAGCATGATAAAACTCTTTGGCCAAGCGATAAGTACACGTGTAATGTATACGTGTAAACATATTTCAAGACAAGTTAGCTCTCAGCTTAAACGTTATATTTGTTTTTTTTTTAAGTAATCGCGTTATCATATTTAAGGTTCTCCCGTTTGTACCTACAAAAATAATTTTATAAATAAAAAAACTGGCCAATTCGGTCGGTAATGTCGGTCCATGCTCAGTGTACGGTTCCATAGTTGTTCAAAAACGGCTAATTTCTGAACAGTTTTATTTCATGGTATTCTATAAGCCCGCTCTATGATTTTTAGATCATATTTTTGAGATCCATGGATCAAAAGTTATATCAACGGATCAAATCATACGGATCATACGGAACAAATTCAATGTACCAAATTGCAAATATCTATTACTAATGGCCAATGTGCTACGCTGCTGACAGACAAACGTACAGACGGACATGGCGCAACTATAAACTTTAAGATTCGTAGTTTACTACGGAACCCTAAAAAATACTTATCACCACGGAAAGCAGTAAGGTTATGCTCATAATCTGTCAATTTTTATGCAAGCCAGTGAATGCATAACTGCTGCAGGAGAGGAGAACAGGATTTGGACAACCTTTTTTGAAACTTCACTTTTGTACAAAATAAAATCTCATGCAATATACCTACACGATCAAAATAAAGTAGGGTAAGTTGTGGATGAATGACACAAGTAAATTTCAAACCAATGTATCTCTGGTGTTTTTGAAGTTACGAGTGAGATATTGTGTTCGAAGATAAACAATTTAGTTGGCTATCGAATCACATTCTTGGTTTCTACTTATTTTCAATAGTATATGTGTTATACAACTTTAAACAAAAAATGAGATTTGTTTCATTGTGTCCTTGTGCATGTATTCAATGAAACACCTGAATTTTTACATTGAAACAGATGTAATAAATCCAATGAACTATGAAACAGACTTAACCAACATTGGAACTGTGTTATATGAAACATATATATAAGTACGCTTGCAATGAATACAAAATAAAGGAAAGTTAATAATAACGGTAGGCTGGAGTAGGTTTAGTTTAGTAGGATTCCAATTTGTTAAATGATTAATAATACCACTGAAAGATACATGAATCCGAAAGACTGTTTCATTGTAAACAACCCAAGTTTCATTGTAACCTAACAATGTCGTCGATAACTGCGACATATTGCAAAAAAAGTTATGTTTTATGTGTCCTCGTAGTATGACTGCAACCCAGTCGAACGCGGGAGGGTCCTGGGCATCTCCACGATAGATATCATACACTTAGTGACAACCACAGACAACATAACCTAAAGACGTAGCTTTAGACAATTATTTCATTTAAACCGATGCTGCCAAAAATGCTGAGGTGCGGGCGGCGTAACATGAGCTAACTGTGTTGTGATTCGTCGTTTCAAGGTCAATGAGGTGTAAAACAAAAACGTCCGCCGGTCGCTAGTGATTTCCGAATGTCGATAAAAGTATCGATGGTTACAATGTCTATCGCTTTCACAATTAGATATTTGTCAGTGACTTACCGACAAAACCGTGAATCCATATCCGTACTAATGCAAACCATAAATGCGAAAGTATGTCTGTCAGTTTACTGAGTCTGCACGCATAAATCGCGGAACCAATTTAGATGAAATTTTGAATGGAGATTATTTAAGACCCGGGAAAGGACATACGATATTTCATTCATCATCATCATTATCATCATCATCCCCGCAGATGTAGATATATTATGATACTAGCTTCTACCCGCAACTTTTGGTGTGACAAATAAAATGCATTTTATATAAAAAAAATATTTGTACTGTCTGCTGTGTCTTCATCTACACATTTAAACCGGTTTAGATGAAATTTGGAATGGAGATAGTTTAAGACCCGGGAAAGGACAAAGGTTAGTTATTTTATCATCGTCATCCACGCAGACAAAGTTGCGGTCAAATATTAATATCACAATATATCTTTTCTGAGATAATAAATAAAACAATTTTATAAAATATACTTTTATTTGTACAATCATTAACTCGTAGTTACAAAGTTACCAAAAAACTACCATTAAAATACGGTCTATTATTCGTTTTTGTTAATTTGAAATATTCCGGTTTAAAGTGTCGAGAACATATCACACTGCTAGGAGCAGGAAATCAATCATGTGCCCGTTTCGTAGCATTCACATTTCTTTCATGTTTGGGCATTTAGAGAAGATACACAATATTATTTAACATAATAGTATTATTGCAAATTATACTACTTTACACTAAACCAGAATTTATTTGAGGATAATTGAATATAATCGTAATATCTTATCGATAGTAAACAGACTGCCGGTATAGACATCACTAGTTCGGATACGGAGACTCCACCGCAGAGTCTGTTGCTGGGTACGATTGAGAATAAAGATTTTAATTTATCTTTAGTTACCTTATTGATAGTAAACAAACATACTCTACGGTCATCCCTAGTTCAGACGGCCTACCTGCTCGTTACGCTAGACAAGGAGGGAGTTATACTTCGTGCAAAGTATTAGAGAGAGACTTTGTAAAAAGACATCAACGAGTGCACTAGATTGTAGAGAATAAACTATTTTTAATTTTAATTGAAATTTATAAAAAATTGCTCACTTGTGAGACGAAATACCATCTTTTTGCACACTAGATGTTTTTGTATTCTTGCTACACAATTTCACGCAACAGTAATGCATTTTGCATGATGTAAATCACGTTAAAACTTTCGTAATTATCTCATGAACGCCGGCCGCAGACTGAAGTTAGCAATGGAGGCGTGGCTCTAATATGGAGTGAATTCACCGTATGCGTGACAGAGGGGGTCGCCCGGCTATGCTACGTCTTGAGGTTATGTTGTCTGTGGTGACAACATAAATATCATGTTGTTTTATTGTGTACGTATGTTTTATTGTTATACATATTACTTAAACTATTGCCATCAATGAAACATTCAACTTTTTAAACTGTCCTATCTCAGTCAATTTGAAAGTTAAAAATCGTATATTTTGCCATATAATAGACTAATAGTCATCATTTTTTATGGTGTGTACAAAAGTGGCTCTAATTCTGAAAATAGCGTATATTTTCTTAAAATGTTTTTGAAAAAAGTGTATTGTTTCAATGTGTACTAATAAATAGTGTTCAGTAAAACACCGTGAGCTGTTTCATTGTAAACAAAAAATATCACGGGTAACCAACATTGAAACAGAGTTACATAAAGAGTAGCCAAATAGGTTATTATATATTATGTGGTTGTTCTTAGTAAAAAGTAATGATTCTTGGGAAGATTAATTTATTAACGTATCTTTATGTCATTGGCGCATTCAGCAACCGAAAAATTTAATGAAAACAATGACATATTAATACAATATGTAGTAACAGAATGTTTTAAAAGATAAAAAATATGTTTTATGACCACTATTACTACGCATATAATTTTACGAAATAATGAATATATAATTTTTTAATAATTAATATAATAGTATAATTAGTCACCAAAAAATATTAAAAATGTACTACTTAGACTCTCTTGTACCACCCGGGTTTAGCCACATAACCAGGTATTCACCAGCAGGAGCTAAAGTGATCATTATTGTACATATAAAATTTGTCACTCTAGCTACTGGTCAGTGTTTAACCTAAGGTTATACAAGTGGGCCTTAATAGGTTGATAATGAGGTGCTGAACATGAAACATGTTTAAATGAACAGTCTCATAGAATAGTAACCTTTTGCAATTTCACATTTGGTGTACAATAAAACTATACAGTACACAACAAAACATGGACCTGTTTCATTGTACATTACATAAAAATGTTTCATTGTGAGACACCAGGGTATTATTTTAAACTAAATAAAAAAACGAGGCCAAAACTTGAACTAATTTTAAAAGTATTTAGCTTAAGATAAACTTGAATATATATATAATACGACAAAAATATAAATACTACCAAACTGTATTCTTGCAAAAAATTACGAAATATAAATAAAAATTGTTACTTTTCCTGGCTCAATTCGCTTTAAAGCATGTAGCGACGTGCTCCTTCTGCGATCGTCGGTCGCACCCTGGGGAGATGTGGAGGGTCCCTAAGCTCGTCCTTGTTTGATAGATGGGGCTAGCCGTTAAGGTCAGGTTTCCGAGATATCGCAAAGTTTCATTGTGTCCGTTTGTGTCAATGTTCCACAACTAACCCTAGATTATATTATTTATAAAAAAAAAAAGTTATAGTATAAATAAGGTATATATAAGTTATAGTTCCCATTAGTGGGATGTTTGATAGACATTTATTAAATAAATAATTGCAAATAAATATTCTTGTATAACTCGACGAAAACGGTATGTAAATGTTTATATTAGCGCGATTTAATCAAGCACGATCGAAAGAAAATTTAATCGATAATTTGACATTAATAATCACTCCACTTATCATGGTGGCCAAGTTAATGGCATGTCATAAAAAATGTATCACTGTTGTTGTTTCGTAAACTGTTACTGTGTTGAACTCCTACGAGTCATCAAACATGGGATTTTATGCGACATTAGTTTTATACCAAATTGTGATTTCCTTTCTTGGACGCATAATTAACTTCAATTAATGCCAATTTGCCAAAGGCAATCACGATTTTTATTTTTCTTCGTATGGTCCAAGGTGAAATATATGTATAGGAACATGTATTTATGTATGCAAAGAAAATACTTATGTTTTTATTTATAAACTACTGTAGATAAACATTGCTAACAATATATTGACATACTTTTGGATATCAGAAAAATCTTAATCCTTTGTTACTTTTATAACGCTTTCTAATAAAAACATAACAAAGACATAATCAAATTACTTTTCTTATTAATTCGCTAATATGACAATATCTCATCCACAATGGATATTTCGTTCAATATAAGTAGTAACACGAAAGTAAGTAGGTAGCTAATCTCAATATAAACATATTGAAATTAGCTACCATATCCCATCTGACCTATGTATTTAAACATATAAGTGAATTAATTCTAGGAGTTCTGTTTTCAGTGGTTTCAGCTAATTGAATTCATTTATCAAGTCAGTGTCGGCAGGAACACTTATGACTAATGGCTGTTTAAAATGATCTGTTGCTTAGAAGTTGTACAGGATGCTTCTGCAAGTAGGTTGATCAAAAGCAAAATATTTACCCCCTTATTCATAAACGTCTGCTAACTTAACAAGCCGCTAATAATTGTTTGTCCCTTTTCCTCTTATGGACACATTGTTAAGACCGAAACGGACAAACGATTATTAGCGGCTTGTTAAGTTAGCAGACGTTTATGAATAAGGGGGTAAATCTCGAAGTTTTTTTCTTAGAATTATCTGTCAAGCCAGCCATTTCAGACTAGAAATTTAGTCGAGCACTTTTTGTATCAATTATTTCTTCGGAGCTAAAAGTGGCAAACTAATGTTTGTCAAAACAATGGCTATCTGTAAAATGTTGTATCCCATCCAATCACACATGACTTCAATGCTCAATTTTATTATTTATTGCTTACATTTTTATCCTCTGATGATCTGTTATGATTTCCATAGGCAAAATGTCTGAGTAAAGTGATAGCCATATTAGCCATAATCAATATTTATGACAATAAATAAATCATAAGCCAACTAGAAGAGCGTCACATTTTTTGCTATCCCATGTCTCGTTTTACTCTTTACCTCAACTAATAACGTTATATTTTTTGGGTCGATTTTCTTTTTTTAACACAAAACGCACGCAAATAACGGCATACCGCAACGAAATCCCATCTGGTGCGGCTTGAACCGGTTCTTAGTCCACAACCACCTAATACACACAGGAAGTGATCACTCACTCCGATGCTAATTATGTTTAACACCTTTCATTGTCCGGCAAATAAATTAAATACCCAAATTGAATAGCCTGCAGATAACCATCGATAGGATTGGCCTTATCACAGACGAGTATTAAGAAAGACTGCTAAGTCACACGGAATACTGTAATTTCTATAATTTAGGCGTTCCATTCCATACTTATACACAAGTATAGCTATGTATAGTGATGAATCTTGTGAAATAAAGTTAGTATGTAAATATTATTATTATTAAATTACCATTTTTGTTTAAAGCCGGTTGCCACTTTGAAATTCATATTTGCCAGTTTTGTAGTATGTATTACTGTACCTGCCTAGTACCTACCCATAATATAATCTGTTTTAATCATATATTATAACTTTTCAATAATATACAGACTGTTTTTTTGATATGCGTTAAATTGGACAGGTTAGTTGAATTAAAAGGTAAGTGTGATATAACCTTATAAATACCTATATAAAAAGTCATCTCAGATGACTGACAGCAAATAAGTAGGATTAAAATAAGTGTACAGCATTATATACTCTCCCATAAAATGTTCAGTTTTTTATGTAAATATAGAAAGTATGGTAATGAATGCCTAAAGAGGAGTATTGTTGCTGTTCCGGTGGTTTGGTGCCAAGATCTGATATATATATATAAGTAATCAATCAAATAAATAAATTACATTTATACTTTCATTGTGGGGTAAGATGAAATTTAATAAGAGGTAAAACAAAAAATGTACATGTTATTAAACTTTGAGTTCACATACATTTTTTGTATATTGATAATTATACGAACGTGATTTGCGATATATCTCAAAGACGTCACATGCTATAGAAAGTTAGCCATATTTATTTACTGCTCGTTTCATTCAAGAAGACGCGTGGTTTAATTCCGTATTGTCATGTTATTACAAATTGTTTATGACAAATCTGCGTATCATTGTGAGTTAAACTATCCATATTCCATATTAATTAAAGACCACCAAAGGTTTTATTTTTTTATTCATCTTATCCAAAAACACTTAAAAACTTCAATAACACGTTTTTATTAATAGCGAGCGAAACGAAAACCGCGTTGATTGTCTCTTCTCCGTCTGAGTTTAGTATTTCTTATGATTTCATCCAATGATTTGGAAATAGTTTCAGTCAGTAGGTACTCATACTTAAATACAATATTGAAATTATTATTTATTATGACTGTATGTATTAGCTACGTAGTACGTAATAATTTGTGTAGTAACTTTTACTATATATTTTAATCTGGAAACTTTCAAGTTACCTAAAACCTTTGCAAAGTAAAGAGTGGAAAGCGAAACGAAGAAGCTTTTCATACAAATTTACAACCAATTTCATAAAGTGAATTCTGTAAGAGGTTGTTAGTTCGGGAGGTTACGAGACAGGCTATTGTCATTGTTCGCTTCAGTTCACTATGTTTACCCTCACGTGTTCCAATATGCACTCCAATTATATTTATTCCCAGAAAAATAAAGTTTCTTGTTGCATATATAGTTCGCAATAAATATGAGCTCTAGAAACTTTATGTTATGCACGTCTTTTGTTTCTTTTAGACTTTCTCCGAAACTTATCTTATTAAGATAATTAATTAGATACTGTCGATTCCGTATGTCAGCTAAAATGTCAGTGGAATTAATTTAACATAAAATAACAATAAACGAATAACTGGGGATGTCTGAATGCGACGTATGAGTACAGTTTATATCCTAGATAAGTAGCAAGTATAATAGCCGAATAACTATTATGAAAACGTAAACGTACCTAAGCTTTTAGATGCATCCAGTAATTTGCCTTTGACATTGAATTCGTGTGGTATTTAGGTCTCCTACTTAAATAAATAATGTTTATGGTAATATATTGTTATCTGCTAGACTTTACATTATTACCTAGAACAAAAAAGGTCTCACGCTAATTTAACACACTACATTCCACCATAAAGGCAGAATCTATAAATAGTAAACAGCAGTATATTACGTTCAAAGACAAATGTTCGCAGATGGCCATAACGCACCATTGAGTCTAAACGGACCGGCGAGTTATCACTTTACTCAGAAGTGCTATACTAATCTATATTCTAAAGGAGAAATGTCTGACCTATGTAAGAAGCGCATTGGCAGTTACGCCATTTTCATTACTGAGAAACCTCTAGGTAGGAACTACACCTAGGCTGTAATTACCTCTGAAATTGAACACAAGCGAGCGACGGTCTCAGACATATGGATCTGCTAAGGATTTGGAGATCATACCAATACTGGTTGGAAACTTGGTATAGATGACTTGTCTTTGGTAAGCGAGTGTACTTACACATCCTACTTTTATACTAGATCTTTAGCCGCCTTATAGTTTGAGGTTTGAGGACAGCAGTTACCCTTACTAAAGCCTGCGACCGATATTTGTTGGCAATACAGTGCTGCAAGTTGGCTGCAAGATACTGAGTTGTGTATTAATGGTAGGTAGGTACTGTTGGCCGTAAGTGCAGAAAATGAATCATTTTCATGAATTGCGGACGCAAATGTATCAAAATTACTCAAAAATATGGCCCTCTGGTACCTGGCATTACTCCGCTATTCCTGATATTCCTCATATAGCAGGGTAACTATTACGAACTTGGCTGACAAACATAAATATGACCGCTAATTCTTATAAAGACACAAACTGATTTCGTCCTGACGCCTATTTTACAAAAAAGGCTCATAATTGTTACAGCCTGACAGGTATTACGTAAATATTTTGCAACGCACTATTAGCTACTGTAATAAAATAACCAACTAGATTTAATCCGTTGTTTTTCGTTGTTCGCGGTAGGCCCTCTCAACTGCGATGATGAGTGATGAGTTAGTAGTCGTACCATGACTTTGCAAAGTATCGGTTAATGTTAGGTTTATCTCGGTACGTAAAGCAGGCCATCGCGCTTGCTGCAATGTCTCAGTGCGAGCGCGATAGAATTAATAGCGTATCGAGTAAAACCTAGCGTATCCTTTACATCCCAAATCATGGTTCCCTGAGCTGCCGCTGCATTATTAACGCGGACTTACTCGAGCGGAATAGATAGAAAATAAATCCGCGTTAATAACGCAGCGGCAACTCATGGTAAGCACACAGAGCCGAAGGTGTATGTATACCTGCGGCTCTGTGGGCAACGTTTTCTACACATCTTTCCAATGCTTCTCGCTCACAAACGCTTACGGTTACTGCCGCGCTGAACTCAGGGTAGGGATTCTGGTTATATTTCAAATGCTAATATCTGCAAACGAATACTGAGGATGGGTATCGTAAACTGTATTGTTTATTATATTATTGGGCTTGATAAACATCTGGCTTGGTAATTACAACAATATGAGAAATCTGCTTAATTAAATTAATATAGGGTTTCAGGGTAGGAAATCATCGGATTTATATCCTGAAGGAGCCTAGCGAACGTGGGGTATAGAGCAGTAAAATATTGTTTAATAACGCATAACTATTTAAATAAAGGTACAATATAGTCTGTACCAGGCTCTGATTTGTTTTCTATGGATCATAAATCTTTTCAGAAAATTAAATTAGGTACAGGTAGCTAGGGCATAAAATTAAATAAGGATACATCGGATACGCAAATTGCGTTTGTACTGAAAACTGGCATTGCCAATCTATGATATTTCACGACACGTAGGTTTGTTTTTGTATAAGACACGCAATTGTTTACATAGGTATTATAAGAAGAAATAATTATAAGTAAAAATTTTATCACCAGTAAAAAGCTTTAAATGATTACCTTCCGGAGTGTTTATAAAAGTACATACGGCAAGAACAAAATCGAATCACGACATTTTTGACATGCGACATAAAACAAATGTCCATCTTAAAGCGGCACCAAAGGGGCTATTGTAGGGTCTGATCACAACAAAAAAGGTCCAACAAACTGACAAAGCGTTCATTTTAGTATTCGAGTGCTTAGCCAACATTTGGACCAACATCACCCCGAGCAAATAATGCATTCATAGATGTCACGAGGGTTAAGTCAGAGTATTTAATTTACTAGTTAGTAGGTACTTAGTAGTGTTCGAAAAGAGTACATTGGCGTATCTCAATATGATTATGCTCGTATTTTTTGTACATCGTACACTCAATGGTTGAGCAAAAGAGCTATTGCACATTGTCAGTCCAATGCTGGACATTTGGACAATCGCCTCTCCTTAACCTATGCGTATGGACTATGGACGCATTAGGAGGTAAATGCTCATAATCGCCACGCGGGGCAAGCGGGTTGGCGATCCCAGTAGTATGTCCACTACGATTCATGATGCTGCTACCCATCATCAATCCTCGATAAATAAATAGTCAGTGACACTTCAATCCCTTAGCTGACTCTTGCGCCACCTGCGGGAAGATTTGGGGGGGGGGGGGTGACAAATGTAGTTTTACTTCCGTCACCACACGGTAACGCTATTGTGCATGCAATTTATTTTCATTTTGTGTTTAATACAAAGATATTGTGACGGTCTCCGTAGATCAGTCGGTGGCGGCCTCATGGCAGTTCCGGAGCAGGAGCTAAACTGGAGGTCCCGAGTTCGAATTCCGATAGGGCATCTCTATGTGCATTTATCATAAAAATATTTATTCCTGACTTTCCTCAGTCACTGTTACTTTGTGCCCTCAACACGAGCCTCAATTAAGCGTACTGTGGGACTAGGTCGATTCGTGTCGATAGTCTGTTTATTGTTTTAGGTATTTCAATAAGTGTAAACAAACAATTTGAATATTTTCGGGTGGATCACTGAACTATGTGAAATATACTTTCCTTAACTGTATTAAGAAGCCATTTGAAGATTTCAACAGTTATGGTTTAAGCATAAACAATTATCTGAATCCTTGTATTCATGTTGTCGGAGCACGTGTAGTCTAAACTCTAACTCGGTCCCGAGTCCCGTCAGCGTCACTGCCCCACGCTATCACACGACGCAGTAACATGCAAATGCCCCCCGGCCATGAAATATACGGCCAATAAATAAACACGCCGAAAGGGGTGAAATTAAATATTCATATGGGGTTAGTGATGAGCCCGTGTCGAGGGTCTAGAAACTTCTATGTCACGATAATTACGAGTATGGAAATATATCGGTAAATATGGCTGCCATTGCTTCCAATTAAATATGACAAAACTGTATAAAATATACGTTTCATATGGAATCGAGGCATCTAAATAAATTATTATTTAGATGCCGATGGTAGATAAGTAAAGCTTGTATATACTTGCTATTAATAGCATGCTACGGTATAATATCAGAATATTCTTAATTCTTACAAGGAATTGGTTTCAACAAAACTAATCAAAGCTTAATTTATTGGCTAATCAAAAGATATTTATAGAGTATGGTGAAAGTATGATGTACGTTTCTCTTGTGTACTTTTTCCGTCCCAGTTTGTTTCTTTCCCCAGAACTGTTTACATTTGGATCGAAATCTCTCCCTATTGATAATCTACGTGAAAGATACTGAGCAGACTCTTTATTGGTTTTCTAAATTTACAGCTGTTTTGTAGGCTCACGGTGTTCTTATAGTCGCAACATTTTTAATAACTAGTCTATAAAAGATAAGAAAAAAATATTTATAAGCAATCCATACCTAATTTCACACGTGTTTTTATCGTTATCGATAAATGACTTATTTTTCCATCACTGTGACAGCCCAATATCGTAATAGGCAGGCTAAAGAGTGAGGCGACTTGTATAACATCACCAAATTAGCCAAACGATATGCACTCGCCCTAGGCGGTAGGGCTGCCACGACGGACATTGTTATTTTAGTGTTCTGCCACGTGACTGGGTAAACAAGATTACAGTTGTGAACATGCTGTACCGACTCATATTATTTTAATTATGCGTCGAGTACCTAAACTTAATATAATAATAACTAGCTTAGTATGGTATGATATTGTACTACATTGGCATTACAATGAAATAATTACATAACAATATTCTGATTGTAGTATGTATAGATAAAATTGCTTGATAAAAAGCTTGATATTGATTTAGATTCAAAATTATGCTGCGTTTAATCTCCAGACCGGTAAGTGTGCACTTTCTCAATATTGCTGCACTGATGAGGGAAGGTAATGTAAAAATGAGGATGTTGTGTTATAAATTATGGCATGAATATTTTTTGCAAGTGTTACCGCTGGCATTAGGAGTATAATGATATATATCTATACTAGACGTTAAAAAATAAATAAATACTTGAATAAAGGCCGACTGCCAGCCCTGATACGGACAAAATGTAAATATTTTGTGACGCCTTTATAAATGATTTTATCCGCGTGTTTTGTGTGAAATATTGTGTTAGAAAATTGAATTGGACGCAATCTGTTCGAGAGCATGTGTCCTACCGTACTTTGGTGGAACAAAGGCGTAAATGTTATCAGTATACTATGCAAATAATACCTTGTCTTTTTTGACGCGACATTAGGGAAGCTACAGAGGGAGAGGGGTTTTAGAAAATTTACACAAGTTTTGAGAGAGTGGATGGGGTTTTTAAGTGCATGTTGTAATAATCAAGGAAAACATGTTTGTTTTAAATTTAATGCAGTGTATTTAGAATTGAAGTAGGCACAAATAAATCCATGTCAACCGTTGATGTCTCATGTCAAACATATTAAAAGTACTAAACACACAGATCTAAACGAAATCGCTGAAATTAGTCACTACTAATTAAACAAAGAACATACCAACAGCGATGAGGCGTGGCTACTTATACGATAGCTTTTTACAATATCAACGAATTTAACCTCGTAAAGCCCACCATTTTACCAATAAATGAGTATAAGAACTTATTTACTTCATATTATTATAAATATTACCTCCGGTTATATTATTATTAATAATACTAATATATTATAATGTCAAATTACATAACAAAGTAGATAAGCTTAGTTAATTATCGAAGTTCCAACAATAGGCAATAAGGAAAGTAAAGTAAAGGAAATACATGGTGAATTTTATTCATTCTATAATAAAATGAGAAATACCTAGCAAGCATGTAAAATAACTTAGAATTTAAACTGACCCATAAAAAGCTAAGTTAAATATAACTCCAGTAAAGTATAACAAAATCACCGTTTTCTTAAACTTTGAATAGAAACTTTTATTTGTCGAAAGGGGAAGCCGACAAGAAGTCGGGACGAAAATATTAGCCAAAGAGCGTTGAAGTTTAAGTGTGACTTGGTTTGCGAGTTAGTATTTTAGTTATAAAGTTTATTGAAATGTTAAATACGGATGAATTAATTTTGAAGAAAAGTAATTCTCATAAATTCTCACATTATTATAGCAAGCAAAGCAAGTAGGTACAATAAGTAGATATTTATTACTGCGTAAATACTAATATAAAAATTAATATTGTATGTTTGGTGAACACCTATTGCTGGGTTGCATTCATTGTTTTGGTTTTCATTAGATGTTCTATGAGTTGGTAAGTAACGGTTACGGTACGTATCGAGTAATGAGTAAACGCTAGTTTACTTAGCAGCTAATAGTACTGTGTGTGTGCTTAAGATGTGCTGTCGCCGTGTTGTTAACGCAGACTTACTTTATTTATTTAATCTTTTTTGCCCTAAAAAGAATACTTTGAAGTACAGAAGGCGAACTTAATGCCATAGGGCTCTTCCATTTAACTTTTAGGCAAAGCAGAGAAGTTGTGGGCGGTTACTTTCTTTCCATCCTGCTCGTACTAGCGTATTGGGGCGAGCGAGCCGGATTGAAAGTAAATCCAGGTTAATAATGCGGGGGCAGCTCATGGTACGGCTACGGTTTGTGGCCTCAACGTATGTGCGAAACGTTTAAGTAAGCTTTGTTTTTTCTATAAAACTAAGAGTCTGTATAAGCCTAGGCTTCATTTAGCAGTGGCTTTAAAATATATCATAGGATATTAATTTCACAAATTCAATCGCCATTGGGCCATGAAATCGTATGCGCTTCCGACCCCCACTGTTTTCACGCTTGCTTCTCTTTTACATAAATTTGAATGAAATACAATGTCGATTTTAGAAATAAATGGTTACGCTGTTTGAGCATGCAACCTAATTTAGGACACGGTCCAGTAGGGCGGAATGCTTTAAGCTTTTTTTACCTATAATTAAAAGAATTTAAGTACCTAATCACCATTCACATAATATCCCGTTCGTTTTCTTTGTAAAATCAGATCTCAAACAGCACACTTCTTAAGAATTTTAACAAACACCCGTCAGGATTAAAAATACAACAATTCTGGATCATGAAATCATCGTATTTCTTAAAAAACTTATGTTTCTTACCAAAATACAAGTCGCAACGTTTCTCTCAGTTGTTTAAAATACTTACACTGGTTAAGTTAAAAGACACTTATTTCCTTTTAAGTTAAGCAGGTCGATGTTCCCGGTCTGTAGTCGGTATGTAGGATCGATGAGACAGATTCTGAGAAAGACGTGGGAATGGGAATGGTAGGTGTCTGATTGTTCGCTGTTCTTCGTAAGACCTGATATTCTTTTAAAGGCGAGATCATGGGAGTTGAGGAAATCGGACAGTTTTTATTATAAGCCAAACTAACTAGGACGAATAAGAGCAGAAGCAAGAATCTAAAAGACTAACTAATTACTCATTAGAAAATTTCGATTCGATTTTTCTTCAATAAAATATTTTAGGGCTACGAAGTGCTTAAATTAATACGTTGCTATGTAGATATTTATACTATTAAAGGATACAGTAACTAAGTGCCAATGTGTGACGTGATATTGGTTGTAAGTATATTGCGTACCTACAATAATGTTTTGGCATATGCTAAAAGCCACAACATATTTCGGTATTCTTACCTAAGAAGAAACATGTAAATAAGAACTTCGGAAACATCCAATATGACCACAAAACATATGACCCAGGGTTCACTTGTGTTTATCGCAACGGCCCAATAATGTTCATCTGACAGTTTTCTCAGTTGCAAATCGAGATTCCAATGGCTATCGGAAACTCGTAAAAACAACGGTTTGGGGGTGACAAAAACTAATTTCGGAGATTTTTTTTTATTGCGGCGTCCTAATTTCTTTGTCTTTTACTTACTCTTGCCATGTGTAGGTACAGGAATCAATATATCATTTTTGTCGAGATTAGATATAATTGTACTTTTTTTGATATAAGAATGACCCTAAATCAATATGTCAATCAATAAAAAAAAAACTTAAACTGATTTCTCAAGATCCCATCATCAGACCCGACTTGGTGCCAACGTGACCGCCTGGATTTATACTCGTTCAATAAAAAAAAATCACATCTTTTTTGAGGTCAGTTAAATAAGAAATATGAATATTTATAATTTATTACTTATTAAAAATATCTTACTACTTGACTAAAATATCTTCATCATCATCATCATCATCATCAGCCTATGTTAGTCCACTGCTGGACGTAGGCCTCTCCTATTAACTATGCGTATAGACGCATTAGGAGGTAAATGCCCATAATCGCCACAATAAGCAAAATATCTTACTATTTAGTAATTATTTTAGGTCAGATGTGTCTCTAACATGTATTGTGACGTTTATAATAAAGTTCAAATGCAAGTACTGTCATAAAAATAGGATATTACCTATCAACATAAAAACGATTATTGGAGGATCGCAAGTTTATAGGTGCCCTGTGGGTATGCCTCCATAGCGTCTTTAACACGGCCCAGAATGGGATGCGGTTGTGAGTAACATACCCATTTTGTTGCGGTCAGACCACAGCTCAGACCATGTTTATTCATGCACTTACGAAGATGTTAAAATGATACGTACCTACTAGGAAATTGTATTAAATACACAACATAGTCCATGTAGGTTGGATATTATTCTAAGGTACCTAGGTAGGTATGTACTCCCAGATACTACTACTACTAGTCATCCCATGTTTCCACTAACCTTTTGACCATCAATAGTAAGGCCCACCGCACTATTTTCTTTAAATCATATTTTGAACCTTGCTGTGTTGTATGACTTTGTGTTTATGAAAAGTTTATATTTCATTGAAGAAGATTGTACATTGTAATGTACATTGGATATATATCGGAGGATAACAGAACTTCCAAATGTTAAAAGGAGGAAGTTCTGAACTCAACTGTTATTTTCTGTGACAGGTAGAATACAACAATATTTTTTTATGAAAACGTATATTTATAAGTACTTATTACTATCAGATGATTATAACATGCAAATTATAGAAAAATATAACTATTTGGCTACAATTTTTTTAACATACCGAGAAGATTGTGGGATTAGCAGTCGTCGGCAAAATCATATCTATGCACAACCATATCCACATCACAACGCGAGTAAACCCTATGCCAGTCCAACTATGTAGGAGTTTTCGAGGAGGAACATATACCTATTTTAACTGGCTTGGCCTTATATTTGGGAACAAGCGTGTATTGGAGCCATTCAGCCATGCTCTGTGTCGCCGTCAAACAGGGGATTACTATGCTTTAGCTGTAGTTTAATTCAGAACATTGAAACCTACATTAACATATTCGTAACTGATCTTTTAACGTTAGAATGTACATTAACTCTGTACCAGTCCAAAAATAATGTAGAAACCATATTTAGTAGGTACATATGACTCGATTGCTAAAACTAAATCGCACCGTACACCGAAGACTACGTAGGTAAGATGAAACAATGTTTCACCTTAACCGCAAGTGATTGGTTTTTGTACAAGTAAAGGCTACATGTTAAACAATGAGACCACCGCTGAACCGACTGCATTGCGATTGCTTACGCGATCATTTTGTAAACTAAGAAATCTGCAGTGAGACGTCGAGTAGAGAAAAAGTTTATAAATATTTAATGAGTACAAAGGTGACAGACAACTAACCGTATTGAGAATTATTAGTAACAATGCGCTCACCGATCGATTTGGGAACGTTACGTGGTTGGTAGACCAGCGGCTTTGAGTATTTCTCATACCTACAGTTTTGTGACCTATCAGCCTGTCACAGTAGTGACAGAAAGTTGACGTTAGTTAAGTTAATTTTCCCTTTTTTCTATAGGTACAAAATTTGATGGAAGCAGTACCTTAGGGTGCCTTTTCACCAGACCTATTTACGAGTATTATATGTGGATGTGTTTGATATCCACCAATCACAGCTACGCGTCCCAGAACATGCGTCATAGATGTGCTACGCTCCTTACAGATAAGTGAAAATATGTAATTTAGCATTTTTTATGTAACAATAGTAGTGTCATATACCTGCATGTCAAACTATCTGAGAGCCTCCTCCTAGAGTCCTGAATATGAACTAATTATAAAACGATAACTCCTATTACGAAGAGGCTTTTCATAAGCTAACCTTTGTCTCGGCACTTAGTTCAGTCAGGTGCGTTACAGGTTTAACAATTTCATCTCTTCTCGGGGAGCTCTAAAAAGTACATAGTAGTTTACTCGCCTGCGTTGTATGTACGTGATAAGTTAAAATTAAAAGATCTACGAATACGGTCAAATTAGTCATATCCTCATATCACATGTTGATTTCCTTTTTGAAAGTCGGCTAAAAGCTGGCGTCAAAATAAAATCTTGGCCTCGCACAGGTCTACATTTATAATTATAATTACGAAGGATTAAGGAAACAACCCTAAATTCCACAGTTTGATTGTACGCATATTTTACACGGTCAAACATTTCAAAGGACATTTCGAAATTTAGGATTCCGCTAGATAATTTCTATATTAAAAGGTTTCCAAAAATGGAAAGAAAGCCTTTCCTTTGCTCTTTAAAGCCGCCGCCTCTTAAAAAGGCAAACCGCTTTTATCTTACTACTTAAGCATATAGTAGATATTTCAAACAAATTGAAAAAAAACGCAATATGTATCAAATTATGTACCTACATAATTAACATAATCTACTGTACTGTAGCTGAATTGTCACGATTTTCAATTTCATATTTATTGATTTTATTTTTTACTTCATATTTTCGTGGTTGTGTAAAATGTGTGTTTACTTACACTCAGCAGCAAAATTGGTAAATGTGCACATGTATGTACAGTCGAGGACTTTAATTTCCTGCCCATTTCGTACCTTGTCACAGTGACAATCAACATGAAAGCTGCTAGGCTTGTCATATTATAGCTACTATGACAAGGTACGAAATGGGTAGGAAATTAAATTCCTCGACCGTACCTAAGTTTCATGAGATGTAGGTAGTGTGTAACGTGTATAAGTACTCGTACTAGTTTTAGTGTTTTTAAAATTGAATAACATTTCTTAACAAATTACCGGTAGTAAAATTCAAATACATAATGTTTTCTAAATTATTACCATCACTGACAAATTATTGTCTTTGCTAGAATATTGTCTTCTTCCATGCCTCTAGGCTGATTACAGCAGACACGTACAGTAAATCATAAACATAAATGCGAATATTATATATAAAATGTATGTATGTGTAATGTATTATTGCGTAAAATACACTTTTGCATTTGCGACAACATTTAATGTGAAAGAAGAAATAAAATATCCAACTTAGTGAACCCGCACGAGGTTTACGAATAAGGTATACTTAAAAATCTTTTTTTTTCCTATTACGAAAATGTGTAAAAGGGTAGACCACCTCTGACTCTGGTAGCCATGTAATGTACGACCGTCATTAATTTTAAATGATGTCAGTGGTTGTCAACAGTTTTGGGCTGATATCTTTTTTTATGTTGGGTATTATGTTCAGAGGATTTATGTGTTTTGATTATAAATTGTGGAATTATATTAAAATGTCGATTGGCTTCCATCTTTAGGTTGTATGAATTACGTGTAAAACCATGCTATAAAACGATTCAGACACGTAATGCCCAATAAATTTCAATTCGTCTATATAGTCCTGACATGATAAAATAAATATAGGTACTTACTAACACTTTTATTTTATTTTTTGTAAAGTTCACAACTTTAAGGACCTCAAAGATCTTAATCACGTGATTTATTTCACAAATCCTAAACACATTAACGAAAACATTCACTATCTGAGCCCCAAGCGCACATTAAGTGAGCCCATCAAGTTTTTGTATCGTTTTTCAAGCTACCAAAGAAGTTATTAAACTGATACGATCGAAGAACAATTTATTGAACATCCTCTATCAAAAGGACCTCTTGTGAATTTTAATGCTTAATTTAACTCCAACCTATCAAAGGCTGTTGGCTCAAGCAAGAAAAAATGCGCGGATGCCACACGCATATGCGTAGAAGTACTCATAGTAGCTACCAAAAGTTTATGGTAATAAATTAACTGAACTAGATTTTGAACTCCGAAACGAGAGCCCCTTTTTCGGGATGCTACACCGTCTCCTTTTCTGCCAATCTATCTGGCGACTTTAAATTTAACATTCTTTATGACTGTACATAATTAATTAACAAGTATCTTATGGGTCAAAATTATTTTCGTTGTCTTAATTTGTGTCCCTATAAAACGTGACGCAGTGGTGATTTTTGTATGAGATGATGTTTTGTTTTCAATTTCTGATGTATGGATTAAAATCTAGCGTGAAAAAGAAATACAAGTACATCGGTTTTTTTAATACTGAGTCGATATAGCAACTAAAAGCGTGACAAAGTGGTATGAAACAAGACAACGAAAAGAATTTTGACCCTTATAATAACTAACCAAAAAAATATCGTAATTGACTGACTAAATAACCTCATATCAGAATACATCTGACTAGTACTTTAGTAAGAATATACTTAACTTGCACCGCAACTTCAAAGCACACCCTATCATTAGGTAGCAAATTGAATGTTACCTTTATCGGCTAATCGAAAATCAACTCTACGACAAAAAACTAAAAAGGTTGCGGCCGCCTGGATTGCCGCTCTATTAAGATGTTAAATATTTTTCATTTTATGTCGCTGCAAGATTATGCGTAATTATGATATCATTATAGGTTTTAAGTGTAGTTATGAAAACGTTAAGGTGTGTCCAGACCACCCGAACGCACCGCGAGTGCGCACGCAATGCGGGTATAGAATGTTTAGATTGCGTGCTCACTATGGGACATGTAAGGATTGCACTAATGTTTACGCGTAATCGAAAGCAACCTCGTGGACTCGCGGCATATTTAAACTGTATGCACATACCTTTATGGTTGTGTGCGTGCATTAAAATGAAGACGGACGGGACGGGCGGCGTTTTTCACATGATCGTGTTTTGTTACTGTTTTATGGCATTTTAGTATTGCATTAATGAGCTGGTACCAGTTTAATGAAGAGGTTATAGGTAGGCAAGGCAATATTCAGGTGAAACGTACAATTAACTTCTTATTTAAACTTAGTCTGGAAGTTATTTTGATTTAAAACACGTCAAAGTGAATGTATAAAATACAGATAATAGTGTTCACGGAAACTTTCCAATTCATATTGCTGTCATAATTATCAAGCTTTAGTAGTTATGCATTGCACTAAAGCTAATTGACACAGAAATTAGAACATTTCCGTGAAAAAATTAAGGAAAAGGATTTCGCACTACATCTGTACAACAAAATTTTACGCGATACAGAACCGATAAAAACGTGTGATATTTAATACTTATATTTCTAATCATAATGAAATCCTTCCAAAGGAAAATAGCAGGAAATATAAAATTGATTATTAAAAAGTGATATATTATATTAAAACATAAAGAACATCTACGCGCAATGTGCCCCGTTCACTGCCACTTCAGTTTAGCTATTCGGAGAACTATATCGGTTACTTTGGTTTTGACCTGGTGAAGGTCGCAGGAGTCTGCTGGATGCGGGTGGCACAGGACCGGTCATTGTGGCAATCTTTGGGGGAGGTCTATGTTCAGCAGTGGACGTTTTTCGGCTGATATGATGATGATGATAAAAAAATCGTAGTTTATTGTGAAATAATGTAAATAAACCTGTCAGCACACACTGCGGTCTCATAATCGCGTAAGCTCCCCTACTGGTCGACATTCGCTTGAAGCTGTACAGTTACGACATAGTGGAGATTACCGCAGTACGTCTGCCGCTACCGTGCCATCTTCAAATTCAAACTGATGAGTCACACACACATAGATAGATAGATAATTTATTTGTACTAATTTTACATTGTCAGCTTATACATGGGTACATTAGGTAGATTTTTATAAACAATTAATGTCATGACATTAGGTGCTAGTAACAGTAGTAACATAATATTTCGATTCGGCGTCGAGACCCTGGGTCCATGGGGCTCTGGTGCTTTGAGTCTCTTTAAAGAAATTTCAAAGAGACTCAAAGTTACCACAGGTGACCCAAGAGATGGCACCTACCTTGCTCAACAGATAAGCCTTGCGATTCAGCGGGATAATGCTGCCAGCATCTTGGTACCATGCCGCGAGGGCCGTTTTTAGATTTAGATTTAGTTTAGTTGTATATTTTTATTTTTAATTTAGTTTTATAAATTTAAAGTTTTAATCTTGTATATTTTGTCGATTAATAAATAAACAGTCTTAACATAAAATAAGTAATATAATATTATATTTGGTATAACCTTTTGGGGCAGGTTGCATCAACCGTACTTTACCAGGCTGTTCAATATTATCTAACAGGCTACTATGAAAATTGCAATAGTTATCATTAAAAAATACGAACGACTTAACGATGACCAACCGGTTTCGTGCAACACACGAACTGCCAGTAAAACAACCTGTGGTGGTGTTGATCGATATCGTTTTAATGTAAAATAAATAATTATCTTAGCTCAACTTTACACATATGAACTGTACTGATGTATGTACAAAAACAAAATGTAATCATATTAATTCACATAAATAATTACGGAACCCTAAAAAGCCAATTATTTATGAAGGTGTAAGTTGAATATCTTTTCCGTCCTGTGTAATATTGGCAGGAGATTTATTTAACTATTAGACGATTTTGGAGATGCCTACTGTATTCTGTCTCCTTTAGAAATAATGTTAAAGCAAATATGTGCATTTAGTCGTAAGTGGTCTGTCGTTAAGAGCCGATACTCTTAAAACTTGAGCTTTATGCTTAACAGGTTATTGAGCGGTGTGCACACGCGTACCTCTCAACTTCATTAGGAAAATTATTTCATTTGTACAACTACCAAAGGAGTCACAAAATTCTCGGATGTGAGTTACAAATTTGTTAAATTAAATTCTTTCTGAAATAACAATATTGTTCTCGACGAAATTCCGAAAACCGAAAGGGATTTTTATCAAATTCCTTCCTAAATACTTTAAGTTAAACTAAAGACTGAAATGTTTACGAATACTGTAATTAAATTACTAACACACACTTTATGTAAATAGGTACGCATAGGTAAATGTTACGTGCACGTGTTCATTAAAATATTTATTGGGTATAAGTAGGTATTTTAACTAGGCATCTGCTATCTTAGTTGCGTAAAAAATGCGTTTTTTATGAGGTATTCTAAACATTATTGATGATATGATAATAGTAGGTACCTAATGCAAATAAATATGACTTTACCTATTTTTATTTCTGCGAGGAGTGCGCGTAACATATTGGTGAAATATTTGAACACGTACCTTAAAGCATAAGCATATTGTACCTATTTATACGTATTTAGCACACTTGACTGATGTTTATCAGTGTGCATCTAAGATGACATTAATCGTTGTTGCCTTTCTGGCGCTGACGTCGGCGTGGGGCTCAGAAGTAACGGAGGCAGGACCGGGAGGTGGCCCGACATCGGAGCACTCCTGCACTGACTGTAAGCCGGAACAGGTTCACATTGCATTCGGAGATAACTCCAACGACATCGTAGTGACGTGGTCCACAGTGCAAAACACGACGAGCGTCGTGCAATATACCGTGGACGGATTAACAGACTATGCCTACGGACACAGCTCGCTGTTCGAGGACGGTGGGAGTGAACGCCGCCGCCAGTACATCCACCGCGTGACCCTCTCTGGTCTCCGGTATAATACTAAATATGTGTACAATGTGGGGTCAGAGCACTACAAGTCAGCCGTGTTCGCTTTCCACGTGCCGCCGGGGGGTAACGACTGGCCTCTGCGCGTCGCCGTGTTTGGGGACATGGGCACTACAGGCGCAAAGGCCTTGCCATATCTACAAAAAGAGGCTAAAAGTTGCCATATGATGTTGCACGTGGGTGATATGGGATACGACATGGCGGACGATAACGCGCGAAACGGCGATCTGTTCATGCGGAACATCGAGTCTATCGCGTCCGCGGTGCCCTACATGACCTGCGTCGGCAACCACGAGCACCACTATAACTTCAGCAATTACCGGGAGCGATTCTCGATGCCTGGTGGTACGGAGAGTATGTTCTACAGCTTTGACCTCGGACCGGTGCACTTCCTGGCCATCTCCACCGAATACTACCATAACCGTGACGGATTTCCGGTTATAAAGAAACAATATGAGTGGCGGGAAAGAGACTTGGCTATGGCCAGCCACAAGGACAACAGGACGGTGCGACCCTGGATAGTGCTGATGGGGCACCGACCCATGTACTGTAGCAACGCGGACGCCATTCTGATCTGCGAGTACGAGTACACGCGCACCGGTCATCCCAATTACGGCCTAGGTCTCGAGAAACTTCTGTATCAGCACGCCGTCGACCTGGTGTTCTGGGCGCACGAGCACTCGTACGAGCGGCTTTGGCCAATTTATGACACCAAAGTGTACAACGGCTCTCTGAACGAGCCGTACACCGACCCTAAAGCTCCCGTGCACATCGTGACAGGGTCGGCGGGCAACCGGGAGGGGCAGTACAATTTTACCGAGATCCGTCCTCCGTGGTCGGCCTTCCGTACCACAGATTTCGGCTACACGCGGATGGTGGTGCACAACCATTCACATATCCACATTGAGCAGACGTCGGTGGAACAGGGTGGCGGCGTAGTGGACGCCTTCTGGTTGATCAAGCACAAGCTTTCCTTAAACATGAATGAATACTAGTTATAACTATTACTTATTTTATTTTTTTCATCTTTCAACTAGTTAATCTTTCGGAAATGAAAAATGTACGGTATTTAATTTTTATATTAGTATGGTATTATTACAAATCTATTTATGTAAGTAACAATTTTTTCTTGACTACAAATTCGGTAAATTATAATTCGGCCATCATAAAAACAAGTTACATACCGATTATTTAAAAAGCTAAATACATTAATTAGCTTCTGTGAAACCGATGGGATGAAAGACTGATGATGCATTAAGAAATTTAAATATTATTCCGTGTATAACCTATAGCATAGCATGTAAATATCATCTTCTTACATTAAGTATTATGCAGTGTACTCACGTCTTTACAAGTATATATGTAAAAAAGTCATCTGATTTCCATACACGAGTAGTTTCAATGCAAGCTTTAGCCATTAAACTTTGACTCTAGTTTGCCCACAACAAAACTTGTGATGTGATAATCATTATGCTGCGACCAGTTAGTAATCTCTTGGTTGGTACCTATTTAAATTGGTCTTGTAGCAGTTGTGAATTTGTTTCGAATTGTAAGTATAGAATTCTGGATAAAACTAAATAATAATCCGATGCACAAAGAAACAATGCCGCGTGTAGCTTTGTCGCCATTTCAGCGCCTACGGTTGTCGCGAATTTTAAATGTACTTTATTTTGTCTTACATTACATATGCATCATGTGTAGGTACTCTGGAACTACATACTGATAGAAGTGATAGCGTTTCGGAATTCGAATTAAGTCATATGACTTAGGTATATACCTAAAGTTGATAAGTATATAAATGCTCAGATTTAAATTGAGATGACAGATGAACCGCCCAAGACTCAAAAGATAAACATAATTAATTAAGTTAAAACGTGTGATTAAGGCAGAATAGGTGCCTATACAGTTTTTTGAGGGTTATATTTACTAGGACCAGCTACTAATAGTTCATTTTAGCAATAGGTAATACAAGTAAAGCGCTGGGTCGAAAACGTTTAAAGCTACCTATCAACGCTAGAGTTCAAGACATCCAACCTTCCATGATATTAATTATCACTGAAGCAAAAACTTTGCAACTTTTGTATTTACGTTCTCTTTACAACTCTCCTGAAGGCTTCACAAGGCATTACGAGTAGTAATGGCATAATCTGCCATTTGTATTTTTTTGTGAAATTGTGCAAAAAGTTCAAATAAATAATTCCCAAACATTAGATTATTGCTAAAGAAACAATAGATTACAAAACTCAGAGCCCCAACACTTTACAATTTACAAGCGCTAATATAAAATAAACACAATGTTTTTTTAAAAACGTCGCATAAGCTCCTCTACTGGTCGACATTGAATATGTGGAACTATCCTACTTTTCACATTCACATTTTTTCTATCACCCTTTCCACGTGTACCCGAAGGCTCGCAATGACTTTAGTTTTAGAACAACTTCCTATTTCGTCAATGATTTGTTTGCAAATACACTGGGATGCCGCATCCGTTTAGTACTCAAAATAGCCTCTATTTCCTTGAATCCTCAGTCTGCTATGATCACAGCATTAAAGGGAAGAATATCTATAAGCTCACTTAATTCGGTTATAGCTTTGTCAAATATTCGTCCATTAAATTTTGACCAAGAAATGAACAAAATCCAGTTTAGGGTTGTAGTGGTCTCCCGTGAGGTATCAATATCAAATCCAGGGTCGAAAAGCTAGAGTCGTCGATATGGCACGCGATAACAATAGTGAGTGTCATGTACATAGGTAGATACGAAATTGTTTTAAATTCTAGAAAATTCATGATACATTTGAAAAATCTGGAACTTTTTTCCGAGGTTGAGAAAGGTTATAAATATCGTCAGAAAAAAATCAAGGAGTTCTGATAATTTCAGTCATTCACCATTACAAAGTTGTTAAATAGTACATTACGACACAAGTGCGAAAAACATGAAATTCCGAATTTCGTTTTTGCACGTGTCTCGTAAGTACGACGTTTTTTAGTGCAGATGGCCCTCTGAAGTTTTGGACCTGACGTAAAATGAAACACTTCTCGCACTAATGCCTAAAAAAGGCACCATCTGTACTAAAAAATAAGTGCGAATAATAATTCTTCTCGACGAAATTCAGGATACAAGAAATTTTTTTTTAATAAATTCCTTCCTTTCAGTATCAGTTGTCGGTCTGGTGTCCGGCAACGGACATCGTCAACTCCTGATGATACCTCGTAGAGAGGCGAAACACGTGTCTGGTATTATTCGTGGTGGTTTGTTATAGTTATTTGCGTATTTATTTTTGCGGTGGGAGGGTGCGAAAATAAATTGCGTGCAAAAAATACGCAAGTAATTATATCGGGTTAAACTAATTAACTATAAATCCTGTATCGCGGAAGAGCAAAGTAATATTGTTCATCCTTTAATATGGACTTCCACAAAGTAACGCCTGATTCAATTAATTACATATTGGTACGTCACATCATCAGACTATGATAGTCCACTGCTGGACGTAGGCTTCTCCTACTCGTATTAACTATATGTATAGAAGTAGGAGGTAAATGCCCATAATCGATCGATGACGCTGCTGCCCATCATCAATCTTTTATAAAACAATGGTCAGTGCAATCCCTTAGTCGATTCTTACGACACCCGCAGGAGGAGTTCGGGTGGTGATAAGAACGTGAGGTGGTGACGGTACGTATAGGTTAAATATTACGTGCACGTGTACTTTAAAATATTTATCTGGTATAGGTATTTCAACTAGGCATCTGCAATTTAACCAGTTGTAAAAAATGATAATTATAATGAATATTTTCTAAGGTATGTAAAATATTACTGATGATGCAAATAAATACGACTCATATACGACTTTACCTATTTTTATTCCTGCGAGGAGTGCGCGGAACGTGTTTGTGAAATTGAGCACGTACCTTAATAGTATATATTGTACCTATTTATTTAGCACACTTGATTGATGTTTATCAGTGTGCATCTAAGATGACATTAATCGTTGTTGCCTTTCTGGCGCTGACGGCGGCGTGGGGCTCAGAAGTAACGGAGGCAGGACCGGGAGGTGGCCCGACATCGGAGCACTCCTGCACTGACTGTAAGCCGGAACAGGTCCACATTGCATTCGGAGATAACTCCAACGACATCGTAGTGACGTGGTCCACAGTGCAAAACACGACGAGCGTCGTGCAATATACCGTGGACGGATTAACAGACTATGCCTACGGACACAGCTCGCTGTTCGAGGACGGTGGGAGTGAACGCCGCCGGCAGTACATCCACCGCGTGACCCTCTCTGGTCTCCGGTATAATACTAAATATAAGTACTATGTGGGGTCAGAGCACTACAAGTCAGCCGAGTTCTCTTTCCACGTGCCGCCGGCGGGTAACGACTGGCCTCTGCGCGTCGCCGTGTTTGGGGACATGGGCACTACAGGCGCAAAGGCCTTGCCATATCTACAAAAAGAGGCTAACAGTTGCCATATGATGTTGCACGTGGGTGATATGGGATACGACATGGCGGACGATAACGCGCGAAACGGCGATCTGTTCATGCGGAACATCGAGTCTATCGCGTCCGCGGTGCCCTACATGACCTGCGTCGGCAACCACGAGCACCACTATAACTTCAGCAATTACCGGGAGCGATTCTCGATGCCTGGTGGTACGGAGAGTATGTTCTACAGCTTTGACCTCGGACCGGTGCACTTCCTGGCCATCTCCACCGAATACTACCATAACCGTGACGGATTTCCGTTTATAAAGAAACAATATGAGTGGCTGGAAAGAGACTTGGCTATGGCCAGCCACAAGGACAACAGGACGGTGCGACCCTGGATAGTGCTGATGGGGCACCGACCCATGTACTGTAGCAACGCGGACGCCATTCTGATCTGCGAGTACGAGTACACGCGCACCGGTCATCCCAATTACGGCCTAGGTCTCGAGAAACTTCTGTATCAGCACGCCGTCGACCTGGTGTTCTGGGCGCACGAGCACTCGTACGAGCGGCTTTGGCCAATTTATGACACCAAAGTGTACAACGGCTCTCTGAACGAGCCGTACGCCGACCCTAAAGCTCCCGTGCACATCGTGACAGGGTCGGCGGGCAACCGGGAGGGGCAGTACAATTTTACCGAGATCCGTCCTCCGTGGTCGGCCTTCCGTACCACAGATTTCGGCTACACGCGGATGGTGGTACACAACCATTCACATATCCACATTGAGCAGACGTCGGTGGAACAGGATGGCGGCGTAGTGGACTCCTTTTGGTTGATCAAGCACAAGCTTTCGTTTAACATGCATTGATACTTGACATAACTATTATATACTTATTTTATTCTTTTCCTCTTTTAACTAGTTAATCTTTTGGAAATGAAAAAAAAAGTAATTGTTTTAAGCCCTGCTATTATAAATCTATTAGTGTGAGTATCTATTTTTTTTACTACTATATATTCGATAAAGTATAATTCGGTAATTAGTTATAAAAACAAGTTACATAAAAAATATTTAAAAAGCTATTTACGTTGATTAGCTTCAGTGAAACCAATGGGTAGTTTAATAATATTTGCTGTCTAAAAATAATTAAATTGTATATAGAGAAACTGATGATGCATTAATATATGTTTGTATGAAACTTAAATATTATTCCGTGTAGTACCTAAATATATAAGGAATACATCATCAGCCTATCATAGTCCACAGCTGGACGTAGGCCTCTCCTATTAACTGTGCGTATGGACGCATTAGGAGGTAAATGCCCATAATCGCCACGCTGGGCAAGCGGATTGGCGATCGCAGTAATGTGTCCGCTGTGATGACTTGATGACGGTGCTGCCCATCATAAATCTTTTATCAATAATGGTCAGTGACACTTCAATCCCTTAGTCGACTCTTACGACACCCGCAGGAGGAGACAGGGTGGTGACAAATGTGTTCTTACTTAACTGCCGTCACCACACGGCATCACGCCATCTTCTTACATTAACTACATAATATTATGCGGTGTACTCGCGTCTTTACAAGCATACCTATATGTAAAAAAGTCATCTGATTTCCATACATGAGTGGTTCCAATGCAAGCTTTAGCCATTAAACTTAGACAGTTTGCCCACAACAAAACTTGTGATGTGATAATCACTATGCTGCGACCAGTTAGTAATCTCTTGTTATTTAAATTTGTCTTGTAAGTTGTGAATTTGTTTCGAATTGTTAGTATTATGAATTGTGGATAAAACGAAAAAATAATCCGATGCACAATGAAACAAAGCCGCCTGTAGATTTGTCGCCATTTCGGTGCCTAGGGTTGTCGCGAATTTTAAATATACTTTATTTTGTCCTACATATGCATCAAGTGTACTCTGTAACTACACACTAATATAAGTGATAGCGTTTCGGATGTCGAATTAAGACATAATATAAATATAGTTATGCCTAAAGTTGTTAAGTATAGAAATGCTCAAGTTTATTTAAATTGAGATGACAGATGAACCGCCCAAGACTCAATAGATAGGTAAACGATATCATTACATAGCGTATGCTTAAAGTAGAATATATGGTTTTTTACAGGATGAACATAGATAAGACGAAAATCATGTCAAATTCCCATGTAAATAGCACCAACTCCCGTTATAATCGAAGACTTTACACTCTCACATCTTTTAGTCCAATATTCCGCAATGCTCAATCAAAGTCACCCAAAGGGCAATGGGCGTCTATGCTAGGAGTCTCTCTCCGAGATCGTATTAGAAATGAGACCATTCGCACCATCGCTAAACTAAAGTGGCAGTGAGAGGGGCATATTGCACGTAGAACCGATGGCCTTTGGGGCGGAAAGGTTCTCGAGTTGCGGCCAAGTACCGGAAGGCGCAGCGTAGGTAGGTCCCCCATAAGATGGACTAATGATGAAGGTCGCAGGAGTTCGCAGGATGCGAGTAGCGCGGGACCGGTCATTGTGGCAATCTTTGGGGGAGGCGGCTGATATGATGATCATAACAATGATGATACACATACATTTTTGACGGTTATATTTACTAGGACCAGCTACTTATAGTTTATCTTAGCAACAGGTAATACAAGTAGTAAAGCGCTGGGTCAAAAACGTGTTAAAGCTATACAGAACTCAAGACCTCCAAACCTTCTATTATGGATTTATCTGAAGCGAATTACTGAAGCATATGGATATAATTATATACTGAAGCGAAAACTTAGTGACTTTTGTATTTAGGTTCTCTACACCTAGAATTCCTCTGAATACCTCAAGGCATTAAGTCCGCCATTTGTACTTTTTTTGTTATATTATAATATAAAGTTTAATTAAATAAATAATTTTCGAACTTCAAATTATTGCTGAAAAAACAATAAATAATTAAACTCCAGAGTCCCAATACTGTTCAATCTACATTCTACAAGCGCTAATGTAAAAAAATAAGTAAAATCTTTGAAAAATGTGCATTTCTGTTTTAATTTAAATAGGTAATATAAGCGGTAATTCATAATTACTTGCAAAGTGAAAATCGCAAAGCGGGCAACCCTAGTGTTAAGAATAGTGCACGTCTGGCCTTATCGCGCCGCGACAGCCGTCGACATTAGGCACATAGCGCGAACGATCCGTAGACATCAGTTGTCGAACATTTCGTCGCTTGCTTGCTTCGTTTTCCTCGGGAAGTCGGGATAGGGCACATCACGAGTAGTAAGATCTTCTTATTCTACAATCACCCATTCTTATCTTAATAATCTGGGTATGCAACTAAAGCATGTGACCTATGGTCACTTTCCAGTTTGTGATTTTCGAATGTTTGATGAGTTTTCGACGTGATACGAGACTTAGAGGAGTTTGTCTTGCATGCGATCTTAGGTTAGAAAAACGATACGATTGATGCAAATATAATATTTTGTACCTAAATATTCCAAGTTGTTTTCTCTCTTTATTCTTCTGCTGCATACTAAAATATTCCATATAGAATAGGTAATATAGGTATAGAATTCGACGCATCCCGAAACCCTAAAATATGATTATTGGCTTAGTTGGCGTTACTCATTCTTTGGCAGATATCTTCTGTCGCCCAAATACTAAAAATAAATCAAAATATCGGCTAAGCTCTCAGTAATTGAAATCTCGGAACAAAACGTTTCAATTTGAGCGCGATTAACGAACAACGAGGCTAAGCCGCTAAGAGGTTTAATTATGGTCTAAATAACTCGCCACGAGCCGGGTACACACCGACTGAGATGCCTGCAAAAATGCAATTTGGGCATTCCTTCGAGCGTTTCAGACGCCTCGTCGATCTGGCTAGTTACATTTTTGTAGACGTAAATATTTTGGTACTAAGTACTTCTAGTTGTAGAGCATCCCTATCTCTACCAAGGCAGCCAAAATATGTCAAACTATCCAGCGATTTCTACAAAAATGCAGTCAGATTTAGTGAGGCGTCTGAAACGCTCGAAGAAATGATCAATTACACAATTGAGTGTGTAAAGGATCTGGGGTTTTTGTTTTTTGGCTAAGACATGCGACAAAAAGAGATGGTATGTTAGTACAAAGGTATTAGGTATTAATAACCCATGAGGGCTTACATAGAAAGGAAATAAAAATAGACAAAATCGGCTCTAGCTTCATTTTTATTTCATATCCACGTTTACTATAAGGTTTTCCTCGTAGATATAATTTTACCTTTATACTATAATGCACGATTGATTGTATTTGATATGCTTTATTCAGTAGTATTTAGTCGAATTGATAACTTGCCCATTTGCCCAATTACTAAGATCAAGTTATCATAGTTTAAATTATGATCATCGTTCTCTTTATTATAGTTAATAAGTGATTACAGTATTATTATGACGAACTTGATCTTAGAAACCTCAAACATAACTATCTAGGATATATATTTATTTGTCTAGAGCGGTCGGTGTAGATCCTGTTGGTTAATTTTAACTCGCTGCGATTAACAAAGATCGGACCGGGTGTTTAATAATTAAGATCCATTGACAAGAATTTCGTCAGATTCGAAACCTTTCAGCTTGTTTAGCTAGTTAAATGTCACTTAATTTGGCTTAGGTGTTGTAGTTAAACAGCTCATGCCATTAATTTGTAACTTTAATTTTAAAATTTTATTGTATTATTTCTAGTTAACCTCTTCCACGTTTTACGTATTTTGTATTATCAGTTTCTAGATCGTGCTTTCGAGTTTCGAGTAATGGAACGAAGATAGAAAAAGTTAAAAGTAGGTATTTTAGTAGTAGGTAGGTACTACGAGTAGTTTTATCGCCATCAAAATACCAACACAACTAGAAAATAACTAGGTGTCCAAAATGTTTATATTAATATTGGCTTTTGTAAAATTTGCTGAAGTTTGTAACGGCGAGGTTTCAATTGAACTATTCTAAGTGAAATAGCTCTTTAAGCAAATAGCATACTTGTGATTCTGCATGTTAAGGGTTGGTTTACATGAAATTAAGTCAATGAATTTGTTAGAGTCCATTGTAAGTTCTAGTTACGCTATTAAGTATGTATGTAAATCCATAATGTGTGTGCTAGTCTCTTACGTAATTATGAATGAAATTGTGTGTACTACGGTAGAAGTCCAAGTTTATTTCACTTACACATTGATACAGAATCTTGCCTTCTATTTTGGTACAGTCGACGTCAAAGATATCATTACGGTTTAGGTAGCAAAAATATATTTGACACGACCTTAATGTCAAGGCAATAAAGTCGTGTAAATATATTTTTGGCACCTAAACCGTAATGATATCTTTGGCGTCGACTGTACGAGTTAGGTATATTTACTTTTGTTAACTGGATTATGTTTTTATGCAGTGATCACAATCACATCAAAAATCAGGATTACACAAAAATATGCAGATAAGTACGTACCTATGAAAGGATTGAAAACGATTGTAATGTAAATTTTATACAAAACTCTTATTGTAGATATAATGAAAGGACTTGTATACAAAATAAGTAAAACAAGACTCCTTATGGATAATTCTTGTACTTTAGAACGATTATTTAGTTCCAACTTTTACTTAGAGCGAAGTAGATAATAATACTTATTCTAAGTTTTCGCAATTCTGTAGGGACAGCATACAATTAAAACGACAGATTAACATTGTAAAAAACGGGAAGTCAGCGTCATTTTGTCGCACAACAATCATGTGCTAAGCCTACTCTGGTAGTTTATTTATTTTTTAATTATTTATAACATGTCATGTAAGCCCATCCAAGTTTAGAGGGACCGCGTGTTTATAATGGAAAGTGAGCGAACCTCGGCCGGGCATTTTCGACATTGGAGGCGCATCTCGCATTCCGCTCGGGAGCGTCAGCAACCGACTGCTAACTGTGCAATATAAAAACAGATTTATATCTGTGGGTTAATTCCTTCACACATCATTTCTTCGAAAACGTTATTATTTAGGGTTCCGTACACAAGAGTTAAAATTATAAGGCCCTATTAATAAGGCTCCGCTCTCTGTCTGTCAAAAGGTTGTATCTCGTGAACCGCGATAGTTATAGACCGTTTGCTTTATATCTGTGTATCTGTATAATATACATATTTGTGCTGGCGTTGATAAATCTTGATACATTTTTTCAATCTTTTAATGTGCTCAATTTTGAAAGACCTATCGACTGGATCCTGGGCCGTTTGTAATTTTTTTTCAATGGTGTCAGTACACCGCAAATTGATATTGATAATGTATTTTAGTTCCCTTTTAGTCAATAAATTGAAGTCGGTACCATTTCAGGAATGTTTTTTTTCAACAGAATTCCTTTGGTGTTGCAGTCGGTACATGTTTAAATACTTATTGTTGCCGCCCCCGCTGGAGGTTTAATTAAAGAATTCAATTAACGAGTTATCTTTAGCTGATCAATGACTAAAGGAGGACCCTGCAATAACGATGAGTAGTTTATGAATACTTCGTTACAAGTACTTAGGCATACCTTTTTTATATAATAATAATTTACCTATGTAAGTATATTATGGTTAATCGGTACAAGTTAACGGTCATATCTAAAAGTACCTATGTCGATCCTTGCACATATTAGACGTGATTGGAAAATGTAAAACTGGTAGTGATATACATACATGCGGTTACTTACATATAATTCTGTCAGGATACTAGGTATAGGTACCATGCACATGATATAATACGCACTACAAAATAGAGTATTTACTATTTTTGCAACTGCGAACCAATTTTGAATCACACTCATGTAGCCCTCGGTAACGTGTTAAGGCAAAATATATTTTATCTACAGGAATATCATAATTTCCCTGTTATGTATTCAGAAGCGGTAATGTAATGACCTATATTAAGAGACCGGTGTCTGTGGCTGTATCTTAATGTTAACATTAAAGTACAGGCAGAGTACAGTGCATCATAATGTTGACATTAAAGTATCGTCGTCATGATATTAATTTTAACATTATGAAGTCAACTTCTTTTTGTTGTTTTTTTTTTTCAATAAATATTTATTGTAGGATATCCTTACTCAAATTGAGTGATTTCAACTGATTTGAATTTTTATATTTAGAGGTAATTACTTAGTGGATATCAATGAAAATAAAGGTAAATTGTCATTCTAAACTAATGATATGGATGTAGATAAAGTTATGTATGTGACTGTACATAATTAGGCATTAAACACTCGTGTGATCTTATTATGAAACTCGCCTACGGCTCGTTTCATAAAACCACACTCATGTTTAATGCCTCTTATTATGCGCCAGCCACATAAATAACTATTACAGATTTAAATATTATCACATACCTACGTTTATAAATTCTGTAAAAATGCATTGAACTTTAGTTCGCCATTTCATCTAAAGTTAACAACTTCCTTCTTCTTTACGATATTTCACCATTATAATTATAATTACGATCTCTTCATAATTTTAAGCTATACCTTCCTCAATCCCCAGTCAGTCTGAACCGACCATAATCACTATCCGGGCCAGGCCATAATTATAATAATAATACACATAATCTGATTAAATACTTAGCTAGACCCCGCCCACTGTGCGAGCGGGACGGGCGTTCGCGAGGAGGAGGTAAAATGTAGGGTGAGATTTGAAGTTTTTGTTTTGAGTCCCTATTCTTGAGAAGCAAAAGAAAACGTTTCAAAGTGCCATTATTCAATTATGATAAAATCGAGTTCAACATTAAGCTACTCTTGAGCGGTGAATGATTTTGTATGTTATAAGTAAGGATACTAGGGATTGAGCTGTGTATTTATTTAGTAAGTAATGAAAAATCGTCTCAAGTCCTAATTTTGCAAAATTTAATAAAATGGTGAACATTTTAATAAAAACGTCCCACTTAGCCGCATGCCATAAGGGCGCTTTGACATTAAATTCGTATAAAGGTACAAGCCAATTCCGTCCTTATGGTATGCGAAAAGCGACTTTTTATACATTTCGGTCATAGGTACCGGTATGTTGGTAGAAAATAATTTACCCAAATGCTAATAATTGCTGCTACGCATAACTTATGGTAAGTGTAATACGAGCAGGAGTGCCCCCTTACTAAATTAGTATGAGAATGCGAAATGTATGGTTATCGCGAGTCGTCTTAACTGCTCTGTCTAGTGATTTGTAACAAAGAGGCACCGTGGGAAGATTATTATTTACGAGTTGTGTCCAGTCAAAACAAATATCCAATTACTAAGTGATATCATTATGCTGACTGTATTCTGTCTGTGGTCTAAATTACCTTGGCTGACTATTCTACATTTATTGACACTGACGCAAAAATCGTACTGTAAACTAATCTTGGTGGTGGTCTAAATATGACTCTACATAGGTATTATAATTAGGGCGAATTATACCTGCACTTTTCCGAGATCTGATAACAGCTAGGACTGATTCTCACGTCCCGGTGGTCGTCTAGTTATAAGTGTTATAACATAGGTCTCAGCTGATTTAGCTAGACCGTGGGTAGTACGGAATGAGGTTAATCTTTCAATAATTTCGTAGAGGCCATTTAGTTGTCACAATCCTTTTGGAATATGAAAGTGCAATAGGAACGAATGTGTTTACTTAGTTCGATGACCTTTTGTGTAATACAAAACTCTGGCATCCTGTAGAAAGCTAGTAGTGATAAATAGTTCCTGCAACATTGAATTTTCAGTAAGGTTATCATCTTGAATGCTTCTAGAAAGTGATGTTAGATTTGATCTGCTTAATAAATACCTATGCCAAAATTCTAAAATTGTTTGAACTAATTTTTCGCCAAAACTTACGATTTATAAATTACGTATAAAAAAAACAATACACACTACGTGTGCCTACATATATATTATATAATTTATAATTATAATACCTGCATACATTAAAATGATATTTATTTATTACAATTGTGAAAGTTCAGTAAATATTGGTTTAGATTAGACAAATCATTCATTATAATTCCTTCTAAATGCACCGAATGCATTTAGAAGGAATTATGTATGTCATACATTAAATCACTCAGGATCATACTCTTAAATGCAGAGTCGTGTCTACTTTTACTTCATCCGACATTATTCGAGTTATTCACTACCTACTTGTATGAATGAATGAGACGTAATCCTGACAATGCACTCATAGAATTCGACCAGAAGTTTTCGCTATACCGTCTTTCGTCTCCTGAAATTTTCAAAATTGAACCCTATTGTAAAAGTTACATGGTTGCTAACTTAAGTAAAGAACTTAATGTAATACGAGTTTTTGAAAATGGTTTGTCGGATTGCGTTATCCCTTCTGTATAGGAAAGCGCTTTTGCCAACAATTGTTGGCCGGTTTGTATTTGTATTTTTTTATAGTTTTTCTATTGTTGAGTGGTATGAATGGCAAATTGGTAAAAATTAAGTTCAGTCAACCGTGACTGCTAGCGGCGAGGCTTATAGTAGTGATGAATGAAGAAAAGGTATCGGGTATTAATTTTGTTTATACAATCGCTCAAATATTATGTGTAATATTTTGCAACTAAATCGTCTATAGGCAGTAGGTGAATTTGCGGCGGTCATCGAATCGGATCGGCAGTCATAGTGGCATATCCCACAAAACTTTACAAGCGTACAATACTACAA